>CM023452.1:201687707-201902181 GCA_013339765.2 Haemaphysalis longicornis | reverse complement strand
CAAGTTATGTCTGTGTTTGTTAGTGGGTTTGAGGGCGCCATTTTATGAAACATAGAGGAATTCTTCGCGCCGATATGCTGAGAAGAATCAGAAAAACCAAGAGGGTAGGCATAAGCAATAGTGAGTGAATATTTTAAGTCGCTGTTTACAACACTGGGGCCCTACCCAAGTTCCTGTGTTCGAAAATTTGGTAATTTCGAATCTAAATGCTTATCCTGGCGTTTTCATTTGACTTCAGTTCTAAAAGTTAACACTTTCTGCTTTATAAGGTGTACTGGCATCACCATCATCAACCCGGATGCACCCATCATTATCATTGCCTGTCGTCTACCATTCTGGCGATGTGTCGCGGTGGTAGCCACGCACCCAAAATAAACCATGAACTGCACACTGCGGCAAGGTGTCTGCTGTCGCCGCTCTTTTTTTGTTTGGCGTGCGCTTTACCAATTGCTCGGTTCCGACCCAATCAATGCGGTTGTCCGCAGGTGCGTGACGAATTGCCAACTGTTGTCATAGGAAGAAACGCAAGAAGCACTTACAGGATGATAACCTAAATGTCTAAAATGTCGTTAATTTATCGGTGGCCTGCACACGGGCAGCAGATTTCGCTTCTACTCAGTATGCAACCGTCCTTTGTGCAACGTATAAATCTGCTTTGGGTCCCGCTGCGCTGAAAAAAAAATGTAAAAAAAAATCGAGAAATACTCGTAATGTTGACACATTTGAAGCAACCATCCTAAAATATCTCTGCGCAGAAGTTTACAGTGGCTAGGTAGTTCTTGAATTGTGTTGACAAGATACCTGGATAATGTTCCCTTTTCCCACAATCTTTGACAATATTTATCATCGCCATCACCAACACCGCCGTCGTAATTGCTGTAGAAACAGTAAGCGAATGAACCTGAGTTGATGCTCAACTATTCCGTCAACCTCACAAGCGTCGTCCTTACATACAAACCGAAGATGGCGTCGGCAGGGATCTTCAAACAACAGCTTATTGCTGAGCAGTTAGGGCAACCTCTTTGGCTTAATAGGGCCACGAAGACCAAATACAAGTTTGGTTAAGTAAAAAAACTGCTTTTTCCCGATAACAATAATACCAGCTTTATGGCAAAGGTTAAAGAACTGGTCCAGATATTAAAGGCAGGTGAAGCAGTGCCGACTACCCAGCGATGTCTGGCAAGGTTTCTTTTCACAGAGTCTTGTTTGGGCGATTGTTGGCCGCCGACATACACCATCCTTCAAGAAACATGACGTTGAGATTGCAACGGGGACTGTAGTAGTATTTAATCGTATCGAATGGTTGCAGACGTGCAGTGGCCATTGATAGCTATATTTTGGTGCTGGACACTATTGCGACATGCCTGGCCCTATTCCGTCACTGCAGCGCCAAATTTGAGTTTTACAATCTTTGTTGCATTTTATTTCTGTTGAGAAGTGTCTTTCGTGACGGGAATAAAACTTAAGTCACCAAGGATTTGTGTTTTGTCTTCATGACCCTTTTGTTATTGGTGGGTGAGTGGTGTAAGCAATGTGCAGCACACTAGGCAGTCACGCTCTCCAATCAACTATGGACAAGAATAATAGAAGAGACACCGCTGCAGAACAAAACCCATTAAGAATTATGTAACACAATGAGTTGCTGAGTGTTATGTGAGCTGCAAATGCAGTTTTCCGCCCTCTGGCAATTGTATAATAATATATTTGCGCTGAATCATTAGTTGAACATTCAATTTATGCAATCTTAAGTGAATGGTTGGACACGATTATTAATTCTGTATTGACAACTTTATTTCCATTTTATAAATCCCTGTTTACCACCACCCCTGCTTCTATCCTGTCTCATTGGGACTAAACAAGGGTAAACTAAAAAAACAAAGACAACCACGAAGCAAACGTCTTCTAATAACAATTTGACGAGGCGTTAACGTTCACTTTTTTCTTGTCGAAAGAGTCGTATTTATGTATATGTTTTGTCAAGATACATCTTTACGCAATATAACTTGTCCAGCGCGGACGGCTAACAAGGTTGTTATGCTCCGTTCAAGTCAGTTTTCTCGTCGGTTTCTCTTCCGTCCTTCTGCCCACCTGCGTGCTTCTGTTTCAAAGTAACTAGTTACTTCAACCAGACCGAAAACCGGCACAGGAAGGGTGTTGGAATGAACACGTGCCAACAGGGTTAGAACGTTCGGCCTGGAACAACGTTATTGTTAGCTGAAGCGCATGGGCCTCACCCCGGGAGCGCTCCACGGCGGACAAACTTTCAGCGCCTGCGTCGAACCGTGCCAGTTGTTTTAAATAACCTGAAGGCGCCCTGCACTAACCGAGTGGTTTTCGGCAATTAAAGTTTCTTAACTTGAACCTTCCATTCTGGGGGGGGGGGGGGGGGGAGGAGGGGTCACCGTGGGGAAAGTGGCTTTTTTCTCGCCCGTTGGAAGACTGGAAATCAAATGTGTCAATTATGGCAGGATTGTTGGGCAACATTTGCTGCGGGCGTGGTATTGAAGATGGGAGTGGAATTGAAGACGCAGAGATGATTTTTGTTACTTGTCAGGGTACAACGACACTAGCTAGACATAGTTATTTAGGCTTTAGGAAACTTTTCGAGCCCAATCGTAATAGCAGTATACCAAATTGACTAAATCGTAACATATTTAAACATAAAAACTTGCAGAGGACGAGATAATAAAGCCACGCATGCCGAAACTGCATGGTTCTTTAATGGAGCAGCAAATTATTTCTGCTTTCCAGCTTCATTACTAAACCAGGAAGACCTGCTCGAGTGTTTCTTTTAACAGTGTAACATACAAGAGGCACAAATGTGGCGAGATGGTAATGTTGATACAGATTTTCCTCCTGCATCCCTCAACAATATGAAAGCTTAATTTAGTAATCGGGCATAAAAAAAGAGCAAGAACAAGATCAATGCTTTCCCACATCACCGAATGTAACTGGGTAATTAAAACGGCGAACTAAAAAAATGACAAACAAGTTGAAACAATGTTATACAATAAAGGTTGACCTCAGTCAAAGTTAGTTTTAAGGAAAAAGATCAATAGGCAAAATGGGTACCTCTTACTGCGCCCCCCTTTGCGGGCGGCATTCATGAATGCCTAAACAAGTAATAATAGTACATTATGGGGCATTTTACTCCGGTATTTTGACGTAGAATTTATCTTCTGTGATCTTCGGTAATTTTGACCAACAATGAGATGTGTGTGATTTTTAAAATATTTTTGTTGGTATAACAGAGCATTGCATAATATTAGGTGTGCAAGATTGTGGAATTTTCTCATTTCTTTTTTTTTCAACTATGATGCCTGCTACAATTTTGTGACTTCCCGGGTTTTTATATTTCCGCCTTTTTGTTCGTTAATTGATTGTCATGGTCGTGTATGGTTGATTCCTATAGATATTTAATTAGACGTTCTTTTAAATAATAAACAACGACACTTAATGGTTCTTCACTTCTGCCACTATTATTTTTAATGATTCCGCAGCCTTCAAAATAAAATGGTAACCTGAATTCAAAAAACTTGGATAAATTCCGCTAATCCATAGAAAATACCGGTCGAGTCCCATAGGAAGGCCTTTATTAAACGGGTGGCACTATTTACTAAGCCTGGTCAGTATAAGGCAATATGGTGAAGTGCTCTTGGCGTATTCTTCTTTGACGCATTACATGCTACGCAGTGAGCTTCTCCGAAAAACGCAATAAAACAGCGCAAGGCACTAAGGCTTTGTTTCTACGTGTGTACCAGCGGCATTCGAGGCTGCAGCCCGATCCAGGCAAACACCAATTATCTTTCTCGCCGAGGACACACACTAACTGAAACAGGCGTAACGAATGAAAGAAGTCGTGTAAGGGAACCACCACCCAATATAACCTCGTCGTTTCGATCCAACGCCGCCACAGAGTAAAGACAATGTTGATTGGCCAATGAATCGCTACCGGGAGCAAACAGATCGCCTGGGTGTGCAAGAGGGCACCGCGCACAAGCACGCTCAATCATCACGCTCGCGCGGTTGAGTTAGCGCTGTCGCAGAGAAAAAGAGTAAAGTGCAGTGGGAGTGGATATGCGGCAGATTTAAAACACACGCCAATTAACGCTCCCTCACAGACTGCCTAGCTTACAAGGGAAACTGGGAAGCTCTGAGGGACAGGGAAGATGGAACAGCGTCCCCTCCTGCAGGAGGTAAGTGTGGGTTTCTAATGACACCAAGCTACGACGGGTGTCCGCACGATGAAGCGGTGGCCGTAAATACGCAGAACAAAAAACAAATAAACAGCGACTCAAGAGCAATGGTTGCTGTGGATGTCCGAGAAAAGCAATTACGACTGTCAGCTAACCTGTCGTGCTCATCCAGCTGCCCAGATACGACGCTGGTAGGGTGATCCCGGCTCACGCCTGCCACTCCAGTCTCGCGAAGTTCCGTACAGTAGAATCTTAGAGCACTCTATGAAAAAACAGTTTTAAGTGCGAATGCACTTCTTAAGCGAGCCTGAATCGTCCGCCGCCGTCGTCCGCATAGCAACAGCTGCGGGTGCGCGCGCTCCTCGTCTTCCCTAGCAACGGGGGGAGATGGGCGCGCGCTACTACTCCCTCCTCCTCTCTCCGCTCAGTGACTGCGGGTGTTGGGCGCCTCCTCTCCACTTCGGGCGGGAGAACTCTCGCTCGCGTAGCGGGCGCTCCGCATTCCGACGCGTGAGGGCGCTCGTGTAGCGGCCGCGTGGCGCGGGAGGGTATTAGTCGAGCGCGCGCCGTCGTCGAGAGCGGTCGCTGGTCCTGCATCTCGATAACGATGATGGCGGACCGGGAAACGGTACCAGCAATAACGAGTGAAATATCTTCTTTGTAGTTGTGTGCGTGTGTGTAATCTCTCGACTACTCATTAAGATCACGATATCCACCGTAATCGCGTAATCAACAACCGTGCATTCGCACTTACACACTCTCCCCCTCGGGGAAGTGCGAGGGAATTTTTTTTTAATGCCGATCGCTATCCGGCAGCCAGAATTCGGGCGAGTTTACTCGAGTTAAATGCATGGAGATCCATGCTGGCAGGTACTCAATCGTGGAGTAAGGTTTCCCGGTATCCCGATTCCCGTCCGCAACAATACAACTGGACAGCTCCCAAACTCGCCCACTGAAGGACAATATCCCAGAATTCAATATTAACGTGCGCCGCATAGTCGGACGAGGGACACGGACAAAGGATAAACAGAAACCGCACGAAGCGCACCACCCTACGGTTTGTCGTTTTCCTCTGTCGCTGTCCCTCGTCCAGGTATGCATCGCACGCTAATATTGAATTCTAGACTATACTAATTAGCCCCTAAGAAAGCTTTTGTTAACTTCATGACAATATCCAGTCTATTAATGTGTAGTGTTCTTTGCCGAGTAGCCCACAGCCGGGACCGTGTCACGCCATGCATTTCCACAAAAACGCATATTTGCCGCAATTTCCACCTTGAATCATTCTAATAGCCTGAATGGAGATAATTGGTCGGGCAGGATTTTGAAGAAACAATAAATAAGAAAAACAGTACAACAAAATTTTAACATAAGTAATCTGACACAATCAAAAATATGCATCTTACACCTATCCCCCAAAACCGAACTATAAACAAAAAAAAACGACTGATAAGGAACGTAGGAAATACGAATAAAAAAATAGCGTGAAGGGACGAACTCTGCAATACGCCTTGCATTTTCAAAAAAAAAAAAGCATAATTAGCGGAGTAAAAGGCACTACACCGCTGTACTGCTATAACTTTCCACCATTGGCGAAAAGAAACAAAAGAAAACTTAAAAATAATAAAATAATAATACGTGTTTCCTCACTCATAGCCATATTTGGCTGTAAAGAGCTCACACTGTAGACTGCCGCAGAAGAATGCTACGCATTAGAAGGGAAATTCTCTGAATTTCTGCAATTTTTTTTCGGCCGTTCCTTCTGACTTTGCTTTCAAAGTCACCGCGAATTTTATGTCGTCAAAGTCGCCTGATGGCGTTCACAAGCTACACTTCAAGAAATTTTCTCTAAAAAAACGGCTTGAAAAATTGTATTGCACCTGTACGAGGGGAAATCCAGTTTTTCAAGAGAGTCCGCAGCCCTCTTCTCGTGTTATAGTTTACGGTCGCGTTAATAGCCACCGACCATGCGCGGTTTTTAATCCCCGCTGATAATGAACGGATTTTTATAATTCATGCTAGAGTAGATTTCTGGGATCAAGCCGTTTACTCCAAAATGCATGCCAAATACTCTGCAGAGTCACTTTAAGCCGATACCAAGTAATCAATTTAAAAAGAAAATGTCCTCCGCTTTGAACGCCTACCGATTCTCACGTAAAGTTTGACTTTCGTAAGCCTTCGCTGCCGTATATTTCCATTTTTAAAACCTTCTCACCACATCGCAACGAGTTTGCGCGGACACCTCTCATGATCTATAGTAATGAACCCTTCGATTCCCGGCCGCAGCGGCCGCTTTTCTGACGGAGGCGAAAAGCGAAAACTCATCCCAGTGTTAAGGCTGGCGTGGAAACCGTAGTCATTGAAACCAGTGAAGATAATTTAAAGTAGCAAAAATGAATACAAATATTAATAGTTTTATTTCTACTCAAATCGCTCAGAGCCAGGCGCAGAGCGCTGAAAGAGCACTCATGTCAATGTAGGCATTTCCGAAACTCAGAAGCGTTCAATAAGTTTACATAGCCGTTAGTCCATTTACGAAGAAATCAATACAAATAATAGTAGTTTTATGCGTGCCAGATCGGGTGGAGCCAAGTGTAGATCGCTGCAAAAAGCACTCATGTTATTGCAGCACATACCCAACTTTAGAAGCGTCGGACAACTTTACATAGCCGGTATTGCATCTAAACCGACCACATCGACTTAGTTTCACTGCACATATCCGCTCGTTGAAGCACCAAAGCAAACACGGCAAAAACAATGGGAGGCTGCGTTGTCCAATGCCCTGGCTTATTCCACCAACGAAAGGAGCGCTGGTGGCGCCACCCGTCCAGCTGCACATATCCTCCAAAACCAGAATCCAAAATCCTCCAAAACCAAACAATAAACAAAAAAAGGTTTGCTAAAGAACGTTGGAAATACGAATAAAAAAATGTGAAGGAACGAACTCTGCAATACGCCTTGCATTCTCAAAAAAAAAAGCATAATTAGCGAAGTAAAAAGGACTTCATAGCTATACTGCTATAACTTTACACCATTGGCGAAAAGAAACAACAGAAAACTTAAAATAATAAAATACTACGTTTTTCTTACTCACAGCCATATTTGGCTGTAAAGAGCTCACACTCTAGACTAGCCACAGAAGAATGCTACGCATTCGAAGAAAATTCACTGAATTTCTGCAAATGTTTGTTTCGGGCGTTCCTTGTGACTTTGCTTTAGAAGTCACCGCGAATTTTATGTCGTCGAACTAGCCTGATAGCGTTCACAAGCTACACTTCCAGAAAATTTCTCTAGAAAAAAAAAGCCCCTATCCGTAGGGCTCGTTAGCACCAAGCGTCACAGTCGCAGTTAACAAAGCATTAAAATTTAGCAGCAGGATAGGACAATGGCCACTGCAGTAAGAATGATTGCACCACTGGGCACGTTTCTGCTGTCTACACTGTGATGGATTCCGAGACATCTACCTCGGCGGCAGCTGTGAAACGGGGTTGCCCATGCTCGGAAGATGCCAGGGAATACAAGAATGCTGCTCAGCATGCAAAAAGGCTGTCAGCCACTGTACCTAAAGCCACGGCCAGCGGCCACAACGGCAACCATTAGTGCAAAGATTCCGTGCATGCTTCTCTCCAACGCGACAGGTGCCAATCACAACAGACCTACCATTAGACAGAGGATCAGGTAGCGTAAAATAAAATGTACATTCGCACAAATACTGCAGGTCTGGTAATATAAAAATAACCCCCCCCCCCCCCCCGACAGTGCAAAATCTCCATCAACATGATGTACAAGTCTTGAATATTCACTAATCCCAATTTTTGTGTGATCATACTCTTTCAAATTTAGCTTTGTTCCTCAACATTGGAATTTACTGCCCTCCGACATTTTCATTCTAATAGTTTTTTTTTTCATGACTTGGAGCATCGCCTGTTTCTGTTCTATGGTTGCCTCTTGTACAATTATACTTTACGTACAGGTGCCGCCATAAGTATATGGAACAAGGATTCGCGAATGTCGCAGAACAATTATCTCAGTGGTTTTACGACAGCCATTACCGGTTTATAGGAAGCTTGTTCTACTAGTGAGGACTCATTTAAACACAAACCTATGCAGCCAGGCAGTTTCCGGAAGAAACTCCTGGAAATTTCAGAGGAAGGACCCACTCCTGCCTTTGCCAGTGCATTGGCTGGAGTATTGTGAAATAAACGTACCTACACATTGTTGCCAGTCATTTTGTCTGCTATTGTACTTGCGCAGAACACCTGACTTTCAACCTACAGGGTCAACTATTGCAGTCACATTTATTGGAAGCCGAGTTGGAAAGGCAGCGAGCAAGCTTATACTGTGGTCATTCCACCTGGAAGGAGCAGAAAGTAACTGTAGACTGACAGCCAGTTAATGCCTCGATTGTGCATCAACTCAGCAGTGAGTGTTGTCAGCAAATCCCCCCTCCCCCCTTTTTTTTTTGTGTAACCACTGAATCTGCCAAATTCCAGCTTAACAAGTGCTTGCGTCCCTTTAGGAGGTTCACATCCACGGCGGCCTCTGTGTAGTGCAGCTGCGTAGGAATAGACTGAAATGACTTGATTCGAAACAGACTTTGTAGGGTCATTTATTGGAATGTTAAAACAGACTTTGTAGGTGACATCTGGAAACAGCGCAAAACGGACGAGGACGGAAGAAGTCGACAGCGCTCGCCTTGTCTACTTCTTCCGTCTTCGCCCGTTTTGCGCTGTTTCCAGATGTCACCTTACCAACTCGCCCAGCTTCCCACCCGTTTACAGACTTTGTAGCGTCAAAAAAAAAAAATTGGCATGTTAAAAAACACTTGTCGCATTGTAAAATACTGCCCGACACCTTTGTACAGGACAATGGCTCCTGCATTTCATACAGCGACACAGGCTGAGTCCGAGAAAGTTTAAGAATAAAACCATAAAACATCATGCATTTCGTTAATGCTGGGGGGTGATGGGATGAAGCACAATGAACTAGCATGGCGAAACAAGACTGGACAAAGGTAGTAGAGGTGCGGCTTTTTTTTTCTTTCTTTCAGATTCGTTTCGCCGCTGCGCGTTCGGAGACAAGCCACGAACATTTGCAGTGGTATGAAGAATTGTGCACCACACGGTGCCAACGATGGAGCAGGAAGATCCTCGCTGGAGAATTCTCTATTCACGATGGAGTCGCCTCTTTGGTCATCCTAGCATGCTAGTGTAGGGGACGGCTTCAGTTTGGGCACACAGTGGAACCTGAAGAAAATGAGACCGGCGTTAAAGGGGTTGTAGCACTCTGGAAAGGAAAGCGAAAGTGTGTACTGTGGGGGGAGGGCGGAAGAGGGGGGACTCTTCTGCCTACCATGTTATACCATTTCTGATGGAATAGGCACTCTCCAGTTCCCTACATAGACCGACGCACAGAAATTGATTGATTGTGGTGTTTAACGCGCCGACGCAACGCAGGCGATGAGGCGCGCCGTAGTGGAGGGCTCCGGATTAATTTTGACCACCTGGGGATCTTTATCGTGCGCCGAAATCTCGTACACACGGGCGTTTTTGCTTTTCGCCTCCATCAGAAAAGCGGCCGCCGCGGCCGGGAATCGAACCCGCGACCTCATGCTCAGCAGCGCAACGCCTTAGCCACTGAGCCACCGCGGCGGGTTCGACGCACAGAAATAATGCGAGCGAACATAGGGATAGAAAACCTAGGGAAGGCACAGTCTTGTCCTAGCCTTTCGTTTTACACATGCAGATATAATTCAACTCTGCAAGTTTATCATTAAGTAAATGAGCGAGTGCGAATCTCAACCTTCTCTAGAGCCAGGCAATTGAGGACAAACAAAATTCGAGCCACAGATATCACAAGTGCGGCCACTTTCCGGGGCTATGTGCATGAAGCAAACACGAACCGAGATAAATGACGTCGACAAACAACCAAGACGCACACAATCCCCCTGTGACTGCAAGCTGTGTTCTCAGCCTAGCAATATTTCATTTTTGTAAGAGTGCAGACACAACCCACTCATTTTTACTTCCCTTTCACACCACTGAACCTGTGGGAGAATCCAATGACTGGCAGCCCCCTGGATTTCCAGCAACCCGTGACCTTCTTAGGCTGCCTATTCATCTTGTGAATTCAGAATGGGGAACCACGCCCACTTCAAATGGCGCAATAAAATTTTTTGGACTGCCACCGTTCACTATCCAAGTTTGAAACGAGATTCCTGGCCACATCGGCCACTAGCATGGGTGCTCAATGAGGCGCTTAATATATAGGTGCGGAAGTAAAAAAAAAGACGTTTGACGACCTTGTAATTCAAGTGAAATATACAAACAATGCAATATTCACACACCTTCAGTGTTCATCACTCTTAATCTTTCAAGGACTCAAGATGTGCAGGTACACGCACAAGGCATGTACGGGATTCAGGGACAAGAATTCAAGGATATTCAAGGACTTGCAAGGCCCTGCCAAGACATTTTCAAGGGTGCAGGGGAGTATGTGTGCTATAGTTTCACTACTGTTTTTACACGCTAAACGTTTGCTCCTTTACATCTAAAAAATCCTTAGAACAGCTCCACCCTTTGGGAGTGGACAAGTTTATGCCCACCCACAGTAATACTGAGTGAGCTTTAGAAAAGCTATGCCATCTTGAACTTTTTCGAGCTCTGCAAATGCTCTGAATACACAGTCTAATACCTCTGCCATTCTCGTTCCCGAAATCTGTGTACATTAAAGGTGGGGATTGACGACTCCACTGGCTCTGCCCGCCATCACAACCGTCTAAATAAAATATTCCAGTAAAGCTTAGGAGCTAGATGCACTGTGTTTTGCTTATCTGTGCTCATTTTCATTTTACCCTGGAGTGTCAGCACCATTCGTTTTAAAAACGTAGTGGGGCATAGCTATGGCGGGGCACAGCAACAGGAAGATACGTAAAATGAACAGCAGGATCAGGCAACGCAGAAAGCAGTACGGAAAATTGGAAGGGGACCCATGCTAATTTCAGCCTCGTCCGATGCAGGGATTTCGTTCCGTACGAGCCATTGGATAAAGCAGCGCGCCCGTTCCCCCAAGCTCACTTTAAACTGTAAAAGCTGTATAAAGCAGCACCACTGCACCCCCAGCTGGCTTTAAATTGTGAAGAGCATGTTTGGGATGGGGAGTGTGCAGGGCCACACTGATAGAAGCCACAAAAACCCGGTCACGTAATTGGGTTTCCTATTAGTTGCCCAAAGAAATCAAGGGTTTTCAAGGACCTGTACAAAGACCGACGCAAAACAAGCATGCCACAGATGCGTTCCACGTTGCAGTCCATTTGGTTTTACTGCAAACACTGAACCCCTCATTCCTGAAACCTATTGGCTGCCCCGTGCCCACGTCAAAGCACTCACTGCCCCTTTACGATCTTTGGAATATCGCCAAATACCTGCCTCCTGGGAAGACTGCACGCCACAATGCAAACCGTGCACTCACTTTGGTGTTTTGAACTTATCGTGCACTGCCCGTTGGGGGCGGGAGGGCGCACTGCAGAAGCTGCTGTACAGCGAATGGATGCACTCCCGGAAGGCGGTCACCTCGTAGCCAGAGTACTCCACAAGCTCCTGGCCCTGCACATGGGGAAAGAACACGGGCGGCACGCTTCACGACAGTCCTCAGACAGTGCACATCGCATGCGCAGGAAGTTTTCACGCGTGTAGCTACGGAATGCCTCGTTGAAGCAACAGTTTTCATGTTGCCAGACGGGCATTTCAAGCCGAGAAGATTATTAATACACATGGGACGAACGACCGCAAGAGGAAATTTTTTATAGCAGCTTGGAGCTAACAGAATGACACATGATAGGCTAGGGTTTAGTGCAACTAAAGCAGTAGTAGCAAAAACCACGAGTTGCCATAGTGAAATTGCCAAACTAAACATGGGAGACAAGCAACTTGCTGCACGTCTACTTTATGCAACAGTCTTCAAAAGCGAGCCCCAAAAAGTCAAAACGTCGTGCAAGAATGCTTGATAAGCATGCAATTCAAGGTTGGGCATGCAGCGATGAAATACCCGATGCAGACGTGCCAGCAAAAGGACGAGAGTACGGTGCCTGCGACAACTCACCCATGGATGCCTGCGGAGGGTGTGGTTTTCAAGGCAGAGAGCAGAACCAGCAACAATGCTGGGCAGAAAGTGCAGGTAGGGCACGTCGTCCAGAAGGGCCAGCTCGCACAGGTACTGCAGGGAAGGGAGGAATCTTCAGGCGCCATGCTGCGAAAGCTAGGTCTTTCGCAGCAAAGGTGGAGCAAAAGAGCACACGATATCCGGAGCGAAGAGGCATTTCTAAAGCCAGAAAACAATGCAACTAAGGCACATTCAGTATAAAAACTATTCCAGTCATCATTATCACCAGTAGCAGCCTATCTACGCCCACTGCATGGCAAAGGCCTTTCCCATGGATCCCCAATTATCCCGGTCCTGTGCTAACTGCGACCAATATATCCCCGGAAACATCTCGATCTCATCTGCCCATCTAACTTTCTGCCGCCCGCTGCCACGCTTGCCTTTTCTAGGGATCTACTCTGTTACACTTGATGACCAACGGTTATCTTGCCTTCGCAGTACATGCCCTGCCCACACCAATTTCTTCTCATTAATTTCTACTAACACGCCCTTAACATGCGGTTGTTCCCTGACCCACTTCGCTCTCTTCTTGTCCCTTAATGTTACACCTATCATCTTCCTTTCTATTGCTCCCTGCGTCGTGCCCAATTTAAGGGGTGACGCGGGTCTTGGAATCCCGAAATTCGGACAAGAAATCAATTTTTCGAAACTGCCATTTTCGGAAAGTAGAGGTATTTTTCTTCCTGTCAGCCAAATATCCAGACCCAGGAGTCCGTATTTGAGCCGTAATATCAATTTATAGCACCGAAAACCACCAAAATCGGCCAGTATTTTATGCGATAATAGCATTGTTTTTGACGGCTCGCCGCTCGGGTTCTGCATGCGCTATGGCGTCCATCTTGGTCTCATTTGAAAGTGCGTCTTTCCGTTATCAAATCCCCGCCAGAACCGCTTCGTTTCGTCCACTGGTTGCAAGTATACCCAGGTAGAAAAAAAACTGAAGGCACCGCCCAATTGGCTACTGACTGCACGTGACCGCAGGGAGCTATCTGATTGGCTGGGCGCTGTGGGTCGTCTGCTCGGCACACTCGTCGATCGGCAAAAGCACCGCACGCCATAAAAATGAAGTAAACAAGTCTATCGATAACCGAAAGGATGGACGAACAGTATTACAAAGCGCCTGGAATGCTCTTTTTTTGCGTGTCTGGCGGCAAGTTACCGCGAGAACGGCGCCGAGACGGAGGTAGGCTTAGCGCACCCGCGGACTGCTGAGACGATAGCGTTAGTCAGACGATTACACCTGAGGGTGTACCCATGTGCATTGCATTGGTGCATTGCACTAATATGCAAGATCAGCAGCAAATACAAAGAAAAGAAATTAAAGTGGAGGATGCCGCTTGCCGACGGCGCAGGGGAAGTGTATTCATTCTGATTTATCAGCGATGCCGCGGCGGGTCGGCCCGCATCCCGGCGCGCGCTTCCTCTTCGGCAAGATACCATACAGATGAGTGATTTCAGAATGATAAATGCTCGCACTGTTCACAACGTGCAGGGTTGACGCAATATATGAGTAGATAAAATCGAAAACGTGGTTATCCCACATAGCCAAGTGCATGCATGTCACAGAACAGTGTGGTGCATGCCATTACCTTCGTTGCTACTCATTTCACGCGATGCAAATCACCCTTGAGCCAATTTGATTGCAACTAATGAAGCAGTAACATAACAAAAAAAAAACGTTTACAACTGTGGTGCACGATGGGCACCTCAGCCTTGGCCGCCAAAGAGAGACGGCGTGCTGCCAAAAGCGTAAAAACTGAAGCAACGTTCTGGCTTTGCTTTTCAGTTTTCTGCCAAGCGACATCTGTGTACATAGGATTTCACAATTTTTTCATGAACTGAGTTCAGCAAACTTGGTATGCTCGTGTTGAGCGAAAAGAAAGCTACATTCTAAAGAATTTTGCCTTTTCACATGCTCAACAAATAAAACTGTTACTTGTAGTAAAACTCCAACTGCGATTTTCCCAGCTTGCCTTTTTTTGCATATGTGCCTAGCCTTACAAAGGTTTTCAGGTCGTTTTTTTTTCAAAGGATTTTTATAGACGCTATACCGCTGAATTCGGGATGAAATGAACTGCATGCTGATGCTATTTAAATTGGCTCAATGTGCCTCAAACAAATGTTATAAGTAATAATATGAGCTCATTAAGTTTTCTGAAAACTGTACTTGGCATAATTAGACTAATTCTATCCAATCAACTATCTTTGCAGGAATACAAACACATCGGCATGCATGGCAGGTCTTAAGCTACACATAAATACCATTTATTTTCAAAAGAATTTAACAAAAAGCCCCTTAGGGCTAGTAAGAAATTCCTTGAGCTTCAGTATTTTCCTTGTAATAAAAAATAATGGCGCCACATGAAAACTAATTACATATTTGAAATGAGGTAAACAGAACACACATGCACAGTGATTTTCATATAGACCAATTAATAAAAGTTCATTTCAAGGCCATCGTCCATGGCTTTCAAAATCAATTTTTTCATTTCTTTTCGGATTGCGATTAAAATTGCCGCAGCAACTGGAAATGCTTTTATAATAACACCATAAATATTTCAATGTAATAGTTTAAAAACTTTTTATTTATTAAATTTTCTTTCTGTTCCGTTTGTACCGAGCTTGAGCGGCTTACTAAACACGATAAGAAACTTGCTCGAAGTGCTTTGCATTCCCAAATGAATGGACGAGGTTGTGACAGTCTTATAATTATTTGAAACACAATGTTTTTTAGTTTTAATTTTTTAGAGGTTAATGTACAACATGCATGTCGAGTGTGAACGACTAGTTGAATAAAAAAATTAAAAAAAATCAAATCTGGAAAACCAAGAGTGTCACGACCTGAACTGTTCAAGAAATGTAATGCAGAAAACGGAATCAAAATAGACTCAGCAGTCACAAAGAAATCCCTGGAACAAGCAACCAAGCTGGCAAAAAAAACTGTTGAGAAGGCGGCTTCCGAAGTTGCAACATAGGTTTCTTATGAAAAGTCGTCAGGGTTGTAGCCTTTCGTGTCCTTTTGAACATGGGGCTTTTGGAAGGCCTTGCCTTGACATTGGGGTGGCTTTTACAGCCATTCTCTTTCCACAAAACATTTTAAGCGCCCCTGTGAAGAGTAAGTAGGCAGCCCAGTTTAGACCAAATGGTGTTCAATGGGCTTTCAATGCAAAGTACGTTAGCTGGTTGGCTGTATCGCACTGGACAACTTCCCTTTGCAGTGTTGTCAGCATGGCAACAAGTGAAGCACTTTTCTTTTTTACTTAAATTTGAAAATGACTCTTCGCTTCTTTCTTGCATGGATCAGCAACTTAGTACTCATACGTGCAGGTGTTCATTGCCAAAAGTTTGCATACCACAAGGATGAAAATGAGCTACTTTGAAGCTTGGTATAATACTCTGCATAACTCCAACTTCGATGCAAGACTATTTTTTACCTACTTTTGACATTCAAGGCATCCAACATTTCTCGCAGCACAGCCAGTATGCCCTAAGCCATAGATGTATGCATCGGTATCAAAAATTTCCGTTAAAAATTCCCTCTTAAATGCTGCGACAGAAAGGTGAATTTTTAAGGCAGAGAACATACTTATATTCATACATTCCTAACTCAAACCTGTTTGCATGATTATTAGAAGTGCACGGGAAACGTTGTGCAAGAAAGGATATGGCTCGCGCGCTTCGCACGCTTAACACGACATATCGTACATCGATTATCCCTGATATGGCTCGTCAGGTCGCTTTTAAGATTAAATCTAACGTTGTAGGTACTAATTACAACTACTGGCGTTCAATCGTAACCGGTTGCACAGTCATGTGATGCTCCAATGCGCAGCGGCTATGCCGTCGCACCGCAGTGTTTGACGCCTCGACCGTTTCTTTCCCAAGGCTAGTGGGCCCACAGTCAAACATAGCAATAACTAAGCGTGTAAACATCGCAAATCCAATTAAACGTTCACCTCGCGAACCGCTATCGCAAGCGCGCATATCGCATGTCACCCTTCGGGGTCTGGCGATGGTAGTCACGGGTACCACGAAGCGTTCGAGGACCTCCGCCTTTCGAGCCGCTCAGCTTCCCGTAATCTGGCTCGTGATCTCAGGCCTTCCAATCGCGATAACGTCCGTGTTGAATACCACAGACTGAACAGAATCTTGGCCGAGCGAAGCATCGAAAATGAACTCAAAACGCGCAGTACGGAGTCACGCGACCGCCAGCTTGCGTTTCGGCCGTGACACCCAATTAGGAGGGTCGTCTTAGCGCGCCCCGACTAGAGGTCCAATAGCGCTTCAGCATCTATTTATAGCTGCGATTGTGCGTCGTTTCTTTTCTGCTGTTTGTGCGTTGGCGAATGAACGAAGGTAAAAGAGACGAGCGGAACCGGAAAGACGATCGCTCGGCCAATCTAACGATATCAAAATGGCCGCGCCCGGTGGCACCGTTTGCGGAGGTACAGCGCTCCGAAAATTGCCCCTTTTTCACCCTTTTGCGCTGATATTTTGTCACCGCGCCTGGCAAAAGTATTTTTTATGCCACTTCGCGACGCTTTGCAGTGCAAAACCTTCGCAGACGCACACAATAGGAAACATAGAAGCCGAATATGTGGCTTTCAAAAAAAAAAAAAAAACGATGTTTTGGTCATTTTTCCGAAGTTGAAAGCCGCGTCCCCCCTTAAGCTGAACCCTTTTAGTGAGCCTCCAAGGTTCTGCCCCGTAGGCGAGTAGCAGTAAGGCGCAGCTATAATACGCTTTCTTCTTTAGGGACACCGCCTCCCAATACAGAAGTCAGCCTTGCCAAACTTTCAGCTCAGCTGAACAGGCAGCAACAGCAGGGAAAAGTTACGTACGTGGCAGAGATGCTTGACCGTGTCTGGTGCGTGGTTCACTTTGGGCAAAGCGCAGCAGGAAGTAGTTGATCGTGGGAACGGCCATGTGGAAGGAGAGAGTCTTGAGCACTCGATGCTCCATCCTGAGAACTTGCTTGTGGGTGTAGGCGTCATCCGTGATGTAGACAAATTCTTCCACCTCGGGCGGATAGACCTCCTCGAACTTGTTGCATGGCAAAAAAATGGTAAAGCTCAGTTGAAACGAAAATCTAGATATAGTTTCCTGAAAGACATTTAGTCACACATGCAAGGTTATTGAACGTACGGCCAATTTATGCGAGTGTGTAGCTGCCAAAAGCTTTGAAAAGGTTCATCAAGCAGTATAGAAATCGTTTTTCTTTGCACATGGTGTGCAAGATCTTAACCCTGTAATGCCCAAACACTGAAAATCACAGACAAAAATTTTAATGTGTTTTTACTATATGACTTACGACTCCAATAAAAAAGGAAGAAACTTTTTTTCTCTGCCGTGGTTATCAAAAATAATGTATTATATACCCATAAAAATAAAGTATATATATACCTACAAATATAATGAAGGTGACTAATGTATCATTTACCCACTTATATGTTGGTATATGTATACCTACATATGAATATTCGCGTATAATGTTTCATATACCCATAGAAAGTAGTGTAAATCGGTTAGAAGTGCTTATGATGGAGGAAGCCATATTTCAAACTGTATCTGGGACAATGCAGCCAGTTATGGAACTATAGCTTCTTAAAAATGTTAAGGAGGTATCACGAAGGATACAGTGGGCATTTCTTGGCAGTCTAAAAGCCCAGGTGCGAGTACAGAAGAATTGAAGGATTGCATATCATATGATACACTGGGCATTACAGGGTTAAAGGAGCCATGAAGACAACACACAAGTTTGGTTCATTCAAAAGACTGCCTCGTTAGAATCATGCTGACACCACTTTTAGTGTAAACTTCCCCCAAATAAGCTATATAATCAGGGAAAAAGGGAATGACCATGCGACCCACTCGCTAATTTCCCGCAACAGAACCTATGATTTCATTCGAGCCAGCTCTGCAATTGTCGGAGGCCGACAAAAGCAAACGCAAATTAGGCAGAGCTTATCTTGCCGAACGAGCTATTTGCGCCTAAATTTAGGGCACATTCTTTTTAAAGCAGCAAGGATCGTGGTGCAAACCGTGGAAGTTAGTAAATCACACGTATACACAGAAGTACCGATGCGTACTGCTGTCGGTACTGCGCGCACTATGCTTGGTTTAGCGGCACACGACTGCGGGGCTTTTGGTTTGTCTCAGACGACACTAACTGATTGACGCAAGCAAGGGTCTCTTACGTGACGATATTTGTCGAGCGAGTACTGTATGTTTCACGAAGCGAGTATTTTCTCCCTGAACAAAAACAAACCAAAGACAGAAAACGGCTTGCCATGGTATGATGGCGCTATCTAGGTTGAATAACAGTAAACGAGGCTCCGCGCGATAGCAGGGCAGTCGATTCCAGCCGTGCCGCAAATGGCTGCAGGGCGGTCGGTTCCTGTGATGTCTTTGCAGACCAGGAAGAAGCACTATTTGGCGAGAAAATCAAAATTTTAACTTATATTGAATTATTTCTCAGTGAATAGAGCATCTTTTGCATACAGACAAGCGCTGGGGGCACTATAAAACACGAAATCTTTCGAATAAAATAAAGTTGTATTTTGTCTTCATGGCTCCTTTAAGTGCAATGAAACAGGCGGTGCCAGCCTGTCAAAGAGATCCGAACACCCAGTGTGTGCAAATTGATAAAAAATTTGCTGCAAATAGTTAACACATGTTCAGTGTGCACTTTCAAGTGGTACTACAACTCAAGCCAGCAATTTTGTGTTGGGGATTATTACATTAGCACCAAAGTAACCAACACCAGATTCAGATTGCAGTAAACACGTGTGCAGCTCCCAGCAAGACAATCTCAAATAGTGCCCGACACTTTCGCAGAGCAGTACATTCCAAACGAGAGCACCCTTACGCAGCTATGAAAAGTAAAGCCGTGCCGACGAGTTGGAGCTTGTTGCGCCACACAGACTTGCTGGACAGGAAGCGGTCGACGTACGAGACCGCCAGGAACAACGTCTCCGCGTGCCACTTGTACTCGTCGGCCACCTCGACCAGCCAGTCAACGAGGACGGTGCGCATGGAGGAGGCGATGTCCGGCTGCTTTTCCATGTAGTTTGCCTCCGGCCTGAACTTCAACTGCGAGGAGGAAGGGAAAGCAGGAACACATCCAGTCATGAATAAAGTGAAACGAGCCCTTCAAACCAGCGCAGCGCTGCCAGTGGGCAAAGAAAATGTGACGCTGGTTTGCAGTGAAGCAGAAAAAGTAAGTGATCAGTAAAGGCGGCTACGTTAAGGGCCAACTGCACTCAAAATTTTGCCGTCTTGAAAACACTTTCTCTGTAGTCTGCTGAAAAAGAAAGCAAGATGCAACGACAGCTGAAATACGCAGCAAGCGGTCAGCAGAAATCGGCGGTTTTGAAAGCAAAATAGGGAGGAGAGCATGGTCATTGCAGTGACGTTGCAGCCATCCAGCGAGCGGACAGACAGTGAGCACCTCAGGAACACGCCTGCACGCAAGATCTACGTGAGCACGGAGCTGCAAATGGGTAAAGCATGTGCAGCGGAGCTCAACTGGTTTTCCAGCTGCATGGCTGGCCAGAAGAAGAAGCCCCCGTCAGCTGGAACGTAACAGGTGCGTCATGGCTGTTCATGCTATCCACCGGCAGGTGCCTCGCGGTCTGCAGTGGAACTTTTTGAAACGCTTATGACTCATTAACGAGGAGTTTCACGGGGCTACCACCTATGTCCCAGCTGATTTGGTGGTACTTACTACACATTAAAAATAAATTTGGTCGAGGTGAAATTCGAGTGCAGTTGGCCTTTAACTACACCTTTAAAAGCACGACGTCAGTGCCACACGCATCCAGGAAAGTCTTACAGCCACACAAGTACGCAGCAAATGAGCCAACACGAGTTCCAACGACATCGAACTCTCATGCAATGGAATTAGGGTTTCCATTTGTGTAGTGTGCACAGCAGGACAAGGAAAATTTGCAAGGAAGCACACAACTGGAGTTCAACACAGGACTGACATCGCAGAAATTCCCAAGAAACACCTCTCGGTCCCGCAGGTAGCTGTAAATGTCCTGTGAATACTCCACATTGGACTCGAGTTCCCGAAGACCCGAGTAGAACACGGGCTCGAGGGTGGGCAGGGGTGTGCCAAGGACCATGGGAGACTCCCCCACGGTGGCAGAGAAGCACAGCGAAGGCAATTAGGCAATCTGAACTGCTGGTGAGAAAGCAAGGTATACCGTCTTTTATCTCAGCAACCGTGAAAATTAACATCGGAAATTTCTCATGGCAGTCGCCTCTCATTGGCCAAGCACACCGTACAGAGATTCTATGGGATAAATATTATCTGCAAAGCTTCCCCTGAAGCACTGCAGCATAGTACTTGGTTTTAAACCAGAAGGCTCAGGTTCGAATCTGACATGGCATTGTTTTTTTTTCTTTCAGAATTTTTCGGTCATCATGATTTTTCTAATACTTTTTTTACCCCGATTTTACTATATCGAGAGATTGTTGCACAAGACTTCTAGAATGGCTTGAATTACGTTTAATATAGGTTGTGTTCTGTGTCGGGCTGGGTTGGGTTAGGTTTGTTGCAGTTGGGCTGGATTTGGGTAGGTTACAACGCGGTCGGTTAGGTTACGCTAGGTTCGGTGAAGTTGCGTTATGTAGGACACGGTGTGACGTTATATTGAGCAAATTTTAGGTCAGCCAGCTTTTATGGAAACTGCCGTGAGAATTTCGCGGAGGTAATTCTCACGGCTGCCGTGAGATTAGACGCAGCCACAAAGCAACAGGGAGAACATTTGACGCCCGCTACTTGCCACCTCTTTCGCACTCCATGCCGCAGTCCGGCAACATCAGCGTTTCTGGAAGCACATTTTTTGGCGCTGCTGGAATTGCGACACAGACGGGGGCCAACGGGGAAGGGGGCTTTCAGCAGCGCCGGCCGTCTGCGATTGTGCCGCGGCAACATCGCAAGAGTCGTCGGTATAATCGCGCTGACCGACTGACAGCAGCTGCAGCTTGCTGAAAAATTTTTAAAGAAGGTGGGGGAAGGCGCAGTGGCTTTGTCATATCAGCTAGTCGAAATTACTGCCGTTACCCATAGCCATGCCGACTCCGTTTCGGAAGCCTAGTTGATAGCGGGACGGCCGAGCGTTTACCGATACGGCAAAGCAACACAATTCTCAGCATGTGAAGGGACATCACCCGTTTAGATGAGACGTACTTCGTTCTGGGCAGGGCACAACACTCGTATCAACACCGCGAAAATCAAACAGCTTGCTTAAAAATTGCCAATAGGCAATACCGTCATGCTGCAGAGAGGTTAGTGAACGAGCCTGATGAACAACAAACATAACCAAACACGTTTTTTCGGAAGCAAAATGTCCGTAAGAGAGGGGAAGCGATAACTGGTGTCTCGCGCAGGTGGTTCCCGAGTAGAAAGCCCAAATACTAAATCCCTGGCGAAGGGAAAACAATATCTCATAGAAAACAGCAGGCACTGCAGGACTACTCAAGGCGACATCAAGCAACTAAAAATATGAAATGAAAGCAAGAACTGCACACCGCTTCCACATTAACAGAGATAACGTCGGACGAAATACGAGTCACAATACGTGCGATTACCTATTTCAAATACCACAACAAAAAGAAACCAACAGCGCCCGTGTGACTTTAACGCAAATATGTTCGTATTAAAGAGAGAGGCCGTACCGGCACGCAACACATGCACGACAACAAACAATGGTCGCGGACGCTAGGCACGCCAGAGCGTCAGCCTACCTGCTTTGCGCAGTCTCGCCTGGGTAACGGCTTCTTGTCGACAACGGCGTCATCTTGCAGGTGTCCCAGAGCTTTCCTTTTGTGAACGGCCTGCCCCAGCAGCTTTTCTCTATTTCCGGTTGACTTGGAGGGCTGGTTGAGAGTCCTCGAGTTTTCATCAGCGTAGCCAACGGACACGCCTGCGTTTACGCCTCGCCATGTTTGACAACTTTTCACAGCGGCGAAGCTCGCTGCTTCGCGGAGGTGGTTCACTAGATGGGCGTTTTTAGTGGCCGTCGTCCAGTTGATTCATGTGGCCGGGCTGCTTTGCGAGCGGTCGCTGGCTGCCGGAAAACCTTGAGCGGGTTTATCGGCCCCGAAAAACGACCGCTATCACGAGCAGCAGCCACGGCTGAATGCCCCTCCCCAGCTTAGTGAGATACGTTAAAAACGGCTACGTCAGCTGGTATACCCCCAAGGTAACCGATAATTGCGCCATCAGCGCCAATTTATCCCCTGGTGCTTGGTAGGCCAAACTGTCAAACCAAAAAACAAAAAAATCACTGATGCTGCTATGGCAACGCTTTCGCTGATGTGCGAGGAGGAAATGCCGTGCCGCTTATCGTCTGGTATGGGCTCAACGAGCGCGACTATCTGTGTGCCGCAAGCGTGAACAGCGCTTGCATTTTGCTGTTCAGATGTGTTGCTGCTGCAGATATTGTTTCTCCTACAGCTAATAGTTGCTTAATCTGCTTGGACTCTCAGCCACGTGCACAAAACATTTGTTTGGATATATTTCTTAGTGTGAATACGCGCGAGTCAGCACACCCTGAAGCGTGACAATTTTGTTTCGGGCAGAAAAGTAGCAGGCGGAAAATGTGGTTTATTCAATGATTTTATTAGCAACGTATCGCAAGTGAAGTTCGATACATGCCACATATGCACAGAGCTGTGTATCTTGTATAATAAGACCAAATGTCCGCATTCTGTGTCGGTTAGACAAGCATAAGAGACATCTTCGTACAATTCGTCGTGTACAGGAAAATTGCTACAGAGGTCACCACGTTCATTTGTTGTACACAATACAATTCTACAGAAACGGTTTCATAAAAACACGTTTGTGAATAATAAAATGATTATGAAGTGAGATGACCAGCTCATTTCGCCACCATTAGCAACCGCTCCATATTCTTATTCTCGTAAACCTGCTAGCCCAAAAAAACTTTGATAGCTCGCGTATTATCTGCGTAATTTTCGCATACGCCAGACCTATTAATAAGAAAAAAATACCACCATGGATACCAATAATAAACACGTAAAAGCGAAACAAACATTGAGAGTGCAAAGAAAGAACAAAAAATGTGTCGTAGCACTGTTTAAAAAGCAAAGCGCAGTTGGGCCGTCGCGCAGGTAACTCGAACTTCTCGTAACACGGAATGCAAGCGGTCAGCTGCCACGTAAATAATTTTGGGGGCTTCTTCGTGTTAATAAGCATTCAAATGTGGTAATGTCACTATAAGAAACTGATCATAGGAAGCGCTGTAAACCCAAACCGAAGAGGCATTTAAGCACATTGGCGTACATAATTTCCAAGCTTTTCTTTGGTGGTAAGAAATGAAGAGCAACCCCTCACCAAAACCGATACTGAAGCGAAATTTCCGTCTGCGTGCCCGCTGGCATCAATCCGCTCATGAAAAAACTGTCGACAAGTAGCTTCGCATGATTACAACATTACTGACAAATGTGTTGTACCAAACAAAAAATTCACTATAAAGCCACACCAGAAGATCTTCGGCTCGCCCTGCAGCTTTTTTGATAAGGATAGCGCTTGCTTCTTGATAACTTGGACTGAATAAAAAGTGTGCTTACCTGCCGTCCGCTGGGAAGCGGGAAAATTTCGCTGTGCAATTATATCCCGAGTTGTTGCACCGCACAGCATCGAGCACACGTTGTGTCCTTTTCTCAGTTTCTCTGCTATTTTGAGCCCGTTTCGCACTCACAGACACCGAAATTTTCCCCTTCAAGGCATAATACAAAATTCTACGCGTGCCACCGTGCACACACCCGCCGCGGTGGCTCAGTGGCTAAGGCGTTGCGCTGCTGAGCACGAGGGTCGCGGGTTCGATTCCCGGCTGCGGCGGCCGCTTTTCTGATGGAGGCGAAAAGCCAAAAACGCCCGTGTTGTACGAGATTCGTCGCACGATAAAGATCCCCAGGTGGTCAAAATTAATCCGGAGCCCTCCACTCCGGCGCGCCTCATCGCCTGCGTTGCGTCGGCGCGTTTAAACCGTATACAATCAATCAATCTACGCGTGCACACAGTGAAAGCTGCAGGAGCAGACGGACCGGATGGCAGCAGAAGAGATAAGAGCGAAAGCGCCGCCCGTCGGCGCAACGAATGATGCGACTAAATAAATAAATAGGGCGCCAAGAAAAAGAAACAGCCAAGCACACATTTTATTTCTACACATAATGGAATCACTTACTTTATTGCTGCGTATGTTGAAAAGATGAAGCCACATATGCAAAAGTTGCTGAATTTTCGCTTGGCTACCAGTGTCATGGCGGCACTTAATTTTGCAATACCGAAACTAGCGAAGTGTCCGGCCCCTGCGTTAAATCCCGCGCGAGCGTTTGTTGCACACAAACGGACCAATGCCGTTCGCGTCCGAAGTAAACTGGAGGCACGGGAGCTGTGGCCGAACTGTATCGGAGCGCTGTGTAGCTGCACAGGCGGTAAACGAAAGGACGAGAAACACGCATGCGCGCCTTCCGACGGCGAAAGGCGCGCTTCCCCTCGAACAGAGATAAGACAGTCAAGCGTGGCCAGATTCTGGCAACAAAACACGCAAGTAAACAACACAAGGCAAATTTCTAGGCATTACCATAGAGTTTCTTACAGTATACACTAGAGAGGAATCTGGCGCTATCGTCTATGCGGCTCACATCAAGGTCGTCTGTGTCGTCATGGACCGCCATTATACATCGCGCTCGCCTTAGTTTCATCATTGGCTTGGATTGAAGCGTTTAGTGACCGCAAATTTAAACAAAGTGCCACAAAAACGCGAAGAATAGTGTTCAATTATGTAAGTGGAAAATAAAAACAGGCTGTTTTAAAACTAAGAACAAAAGAAGTAAAGCGTATTTTTGTCGGAACGGTGTGTGCCTGCTATTCCGCAGGCCAAGGTTGTAGTTACGAACAATGTTATTATTTGGGGGGGTAACTCATTAGAGACTGTGATTTTATTAATTTTACCATTATATGAAAAAAATAAGTTGTTTGAGGAGTTTCGAAAGTTTTTTGAGCGTGCCCATAAAAACGTTGCCTTCGTGGTGAACCGGTGCACCGCGACCGCCAGCTAGTTTAACAAGAAAAATGAAAACGTGGCGTTAAAACAGTCGTGGACGATGACAAGATAGGACGCATAGAAGCGCCCGTATCTGCCGTATCTCGTCTTCGACGAAGTACGTTTTGTTCGTTCTTCTCGTCGGCTACAAATTTCGCGGCGGCATATTACCCGCTCAGTCATACGTCATTCGACTGCGGTATGAGCAACGTCAGTTGCGATCACGCATTGCCTGCTGTTTCGCTGAACACGGCTGCCTCAGAAACGGGAGGATTTCGGCGTCCTTGTAGCTCGTAAACGTGTGAATGCATAGTGAAAAAGCAAATCCCCAAAACCGCTTAATAATCCAGTTGTCATGCCAAGCCCAAGCCAAAAAGGATGTCTTCCCATGAACCCCCACGTCGACATGGCTTACGAGGCGCAGTTTCCTCTGTAGTATACTTACTAAGAAACTCTATGGGCATTACCCCCCTCAAAGCGTGCATCGAAAATATGCTGAAACTAAATGGTAATCTAAAGAAGGATAAGTCCATCCGAAGGTGGCCTGTTTAAAGATGGTGGCTCTCGAGGCTGCTGCAAAACTACCCAGCATTGGTCGTCATGGCTGCGTTGTTCATGGCGCTGGTCATGCTTTCTTCGCTCGTCACTTTTTCTGGCAGTAGTCCAAACTTGGGTTGGAGACCTTGCTGTTGGCGGCTGGAACAAGTTAAGCTTCCTTGGCGACTTGCAGAGGGTTTAGGATGCATGTACCCAGCCCCTCTACCTGCAGATTACGAATTTCATATTCACATGAAGGGCCTTACGCGCACAGCACAGAGCTAATAAAGCTTTGTGAACATGAATATCTGCAACCACAAAGGAAACTGTTTTTAACCAGCAGGTACCCTAGTATATGTCAAGCTACTAAATACAGCATGCTTATCAAGTATATGAAATTACTTACTTGACGTAGTTTCACAGGACGGGGTATTTGAAGCCCACATAAGTTTCTGACGGAAATTCTTGCGGATTCTCCCCACTGCACAAGCAGGAAGCACCACTCTATTGAGCCTTCCTCGATGGCCCCATATCCATCTGGCTACCATCCTAAAGGCAACCAGCCGATAAATCCTGGGGGCAAGAAAAGTACGCACTTTATTATTCGTACGTACGTCCCACACTCTATGTTCACAAAACTGGACACTCACTTGTGTTGCTCTGTTCCTTCCTGTTCTACAAAAAAATCAATATCCCTCAGCTCGTAGAAAACTGCTCGGAGCACGGCACGGGTTCAGGAAACTTTCGAAATCCTGATGTTGCGTGATTCGTTCATCCAGGCTGATGTCCACGGCCTCCGGACTGCACGGCAGCACTTCTACTCCACTGGCTCCGGTATGGCTCGCAAAAACCACAGAGGCACCTGCACAAGCAATATTTGGCCGTTGTTACTAGCGATGCATTTTTATCAGCGAAATAGAACGATCTAAAAGGACGAATAGGTGTACAGCTGAACCAGAAGCAACGGAGAACCGCGAGACAGTGACACGGGCGCCGCTGCTTCGCGTCCGTTCAAAAGGCATCGTGACGACTCTGGAGAATCTCAGATAATGCTGGGCGGCACAAAATATTGTTAGGTGGGACATAAAAAGGGAAGCTAGGAATAAAAAATTACGGGGATTAAGCACGAAGCAGCACGCTGTAACTGCACTTTTTCTGTGTTGGGACAGTGCACGAAACAAATAACAAATAAGGGTGTAACCACATGGAGCGATTTTGATGAGCGACGCAAGCGTAACTCAACAGTTCATAAACTAGTTGCGCCGGCGACAGCGAATTCATTGGCCGCCGCCGTCACTTCAGTGCCCTCGGTCGCCTGCCGCTTAGCTCGTAAACTGCGCTTGTCGAGCCCCTCGCCAAAATCGGCCCTGCGGTTACCATGTTACCCCTCCAGCGTTATTTCGCGAAACAAGTGTAACGGCGCTGAGCGAACTTGTACTTACCCCTCAACTTCGGCGTCGGGGGCTGCTTGCGGGCTTCCTGGATCGGGCGACGAGCCGCCGCTGCTCCCGCTGCCGCTAGGCTCCAGGTCGACGTTCAGAGGCGGGGTGTGTCGCTGTACGGGTCGAAGCCCATATCCGCGCTCATTGCAAGGAGACGATGCTTGAGGTACGGATCCATCAGTTGAATGAAACGGGCGATTGCAAAGACTGGTCCCCAGCGATTGACACGTGCCTAGGCACAGGAATGGAGCTAGCGAGAACGGAATTCGAACGTCGCGATGTCACATGGCAATTCCCAGTGTTTCCAGCTGCTTTGAAAGAGTAGAGAGGGAGGAGGAATTGCTCGGAAAGGGGGGGAGAGGTGCAGTATTTCTTTTGGCGCAGCTAATACTGAATGTAGATAAATAATTCCAACGGCATTGCATCTCTATAATTGGTGCTACGCGACAATAGAGGCCTTTTGTAACTTTACGAAAAGCTTTTCTGGGTCCCTTTAACGTACCGAGGTTGAAAATAGAGACTTGGCTTTGACTGTTGCCATCGCATCACTGTCGGGTGAATAAGCAAGTCACAACGGTTTAGGCTTTTTAACTGTCGCATTTGACACTATTCGTAAATGTAGTTGCCACTTTTTGCGGTTAGGATAATGTGTCCTCAAAGCGCTCGTGTTCACGCACTCATAGGTTGTATAATAGAACAACGCTTCAAAAACGACGCTAGCCTGGCGTTCACCTTGGGTTCTCTGCGCAGGACTAGACCTTAAACTAATTGACTAAAAAGGGATGACGTACATGTCGAAAGTCTTCGAAGAAGTCTTGCGCGGGATGTTTCGGCAGGAGCACGTTGAGGGGTAATCATCGCTCTATTTATCTTTACTTTCATTTCTACTGGTTTACCTTGCTTTACTTTTTTCTGCTCTGCTCCATTTTTACTTCAATTTTTTCCGGGCGGCCAGTTTGTACACAAATAGGAAAAATCTGATGCGCTATTTTTTTTTTTTCTTTTCTGAATATAAAATAAAAGGTTTTGGCGGAACATGTCACAGACAATTCTTTAAACAGGGTAGTTTATGGATTCCCCAGACATCGGTTCGAGACATAGCGTTCGTGACGACCATTCTGGCATCCTTACTGCGGTACACTGAAAGTTCACGTTCTTCCCAAGTTTCAAGGCCGCAGCTGGTTGCAGAAAAAAAAAATATGAGCCAGCCTTTTCGGCCTCTTTCTAAACGGGAAATTTCGGCGTCGTAAATACACTTTCCGTCTCTCTTGTCTGCATTTCTCTATTCCTAGGTTGCTTAACATCTGTGAAAGCCTCCATAAGCTTTTCCTATTTGTCTTCAAACGGTCCCGCCCCCGGGGCTTCAAAGAGAAGGGTGACTTTAATAAATTTAAGCGGGCTCTTTATCAAGCGTGTACAATTTACCAGTTTGTTAGAACTTTGCTGCAGCTGGTAACGCACCAGGATACTTGTAACACGTGGGGTTGCATGAGCGATACATATTACAGACATATCAAGAACCTTTGTCTGCACAGAATAATGGTCCAACGAGACGGCATTCGCATATTGGGCAGACGGCTAACAAGAAAATGAAACACTCATTCCTGACGGAGAATGACGCATGCGTTTGAACCTTGCGGCCACGAAAGAAACAAAGGACATACTTAGCCAATCATGTGACGCCCATCCGGCGAAATGTTCTCGCTTCAATTGGTGGCCCACAGCCACCGCACCCACCGCGATTGCCGCGTCTGTGTTCTGATTGTGGGATTCTGCGTTTTGTGCTTTGTGCGATTAGGCTTCTTGGCTGGTGACCTGCCTGAAAGTTACACTTCCTGCGCAGTTGAACGAGGAGTAGTATGACGAAAGCCGCTTCTTGTGTCGACTCTAGAGCTCCTAACTAAAAGCCGCTTAATGATAATTCTTCTGGCTGTCAGCGGCGTGCGCTTCCAGCGGTTAACGTCGTATTGCCACTTGATGCATTGTGTGTTAGCGCTCCTCACCGCTAACTTGGCGTGGAATTTTTTTGGTGGCATTATGAGGGTAACCTATTGATCTGCTATGTCCATACTGCGTATCAGAGAGTAGGGATGAAATACGTATAAGAACGACTACTAATATTACTGATGCCTTTTGTGGCGCAGGTAAACGGGAAAAAGTTGCCTGTCTGTCTGTCTGTCTGTCACCCCACTTTGCCAGCAATGTTGATGGTGGGCCTGTCCGTTATTCGGCCCAGTGGCGACCAATCGATGAACCACACACCCACACAAGGGAACCCGTGGGTTTTCACCGGTGGGTTCCACGATCGACTGACCAGTAACCCCTGACCCACAAATTAGCATATTCATCCACAATCGGTCTACACAGGGTTCCCGCTTAGCCCACTGGTATATCACACGATGCAACCACCACAAAAAAAGCTCACGAAAGGAATCTTACTTCCGGCTGGTTATTGCAGATCGTCGCGTTAATGAGAACCGGGTTGTATTCGGCTTCCCGGGAGGCGATCGTAATGATGGGCCTGGTGATGCGTCTTGATGTGCGCATGTGCGCAGATTCTTTCCTTCGATTCACGTGCAATCGTCTTCCTAAATAGTCCCCTCCGTCTTAGTAACCGATGTACAATAGTTCAACCGACATTCCCATACAACGTGTGCATGGCTGCTGGCGTTACCTGGATGATATGTCCGAATGGATGGAATTTTGGTGAAGCCATCTTATCGAGCACATACGAACGCATGTAAGTACGGGCGAATGTCTAGCTCTAGCAAGTAAACGTCAGACTTGTTGATGAAACGCCAGTGTAGACAGCATTAGTCCAAGGCTTGTCGCGCGTTCGTAAAATAGCATCAAGCATAGAAGACTTAATGTGCGCACCAAGAGACGTATCTGCACTTGTGAACACTACTTAGAAAAGAAGGGCGCAAAAGTCAGCAACTGAAGCCGGATGCTTCCGCCCTTTCACCGCATCGAAAATAATTCGCGGGAGGTGCCGCTATACTAAAGCTGCTTCCGGGGTTGGGTGTGGAACTCGCCATGGGCACGCCTACCAATCAGAACCGACAACTTTGCGAAGCAAACAGACTACCGAAAGGGATTACCGCGGGCTCTCTGCTTCGGACGTACCGCCAAAGCAATGATTATAAACGGGAAACCGTTCGACAAATGGAGCCGGTGGCCGCGGGTTTGATACAGTAAGGTGTCCTCGTCTTCACAGTCCTCTGGGCCGAGAAAAAAAAAGCAAGATTCAACATAAAGCAAGGCATGATCAGCGTGTCATCCCAAGGGGCCCGTTCATCTTGTCTATGAACGGCGGCAGATAAGTTCCCGGACGAGATATCAATCTACACCTCTAGCTCCTGGCATCGTGGATACCGGACCTCGCCCTTCAATTGCATCTGGTGGGGATCGATGATCACAAAGAGGTCATCCAATTTGCTTTATATTTTTTAAGTGTCCTCTCTGTCACGTACAAAGGATGCGTTGTCACTTTGTTCCCGTTGCTATTCACGCTTAACTGCGTTTTTCTGCTAGTGTCAAAACTGTCAGCCATTAATGGGGGTGTAACCGTGGCATAAGTATTTATTTTACCTTCACCCGTGGTGGGGACACTTCAAGCTTCACTACGTGGAAGTAAATGATATTCGGGATGTTTTTCTTGATTTTGCTGATAAAGAATGGATAGATACCGTACGTGCCTGTCAGACTTAAAAACTCGGGCTTTGATTCTTCGTCTAACGCACACACCAGAATTTTAATTACACATGTTTTATACACACATAAGAAGATGGCATTCGAGCCGGTCTACACAACTACACAAGCTAGGAGCACAATGTAAAGTTCAGTTAGGTAAATTGGAACGAGAACTATTCGATGGGCAGATTGACCGCCATTTTTCCGTCGAGCCAGGCCGAGGTGGCGCTTTCCGCACTGAAGTTTGCAGCCCTGACAGTGAATACATATATGCATCGGTCTTATCCTGAGGTTGCAAAGGTTCCAATTCAATTGTTCCGATTCATTTTCTCGTTTCAGTCCTTATTTAATTTACGCCTACGTCCACTCGTTTAGGAGCAACATCACTCCAAAAGCTAAAACCGTGTGTGGCATGGCAGCAGCAGCTGATGCCTTAACACTTAGCCACGCCTTGTTTTTCGTTCATGCAAGGCGAAAAGGCGCCGCTCAGCGAAAGCTGCCGAATAACCGCTGAGTGCCTCACCCAGGGGCACTCCTACAGTCGTACGCTATCCCTCGAATTGGCCCCGCTGTGGAGAAACTACTGCCGGGAGTGCGGTATTCCCGTATGCTTGGAAGAAGCGAGCTGATAAGTATTTCGCGGTTTGATGGACGGTCATAATCCCAGCTGCAGTCAGTCATGCCTTGCTGGTGGGCTATTTTCTCACTTTTGTGCGAATGGTTTGCTGTAGCAATAATGGGCGATACGCGGGCGTAGGAAGCTTGCATATGCGTTTAGGTGCTCCCTGAACTGTTGTTGTGGCCTGCGCTGCCGAACCAATTTGGCTTGTCTGCCGGAGTCTGGTCGGAGCGATTCTCGAAAAAGAATTGCCTCGCTTCACCAGCCCGAATGCGAGTGTTGGTCGTGCGCGTGTTGCAAGCATGTCGAGCGAAGTTACTTTCGGACCGTAGCAATCAAGGAGAAAGATTTGTCCTTTTTTGTAGTCGGGTGTCCGCTCCGGATGCTCAACTTCCTTCCGGTGTCTAAATTTTCGACCGAGAGGACAGCATTGTTTATGCAGGATACCTCACCCCTGCAAAGCCCCCGGTGGTGCTGTAGTTATCAAAAGCTGGCCCTTTATTGTATAGAAGTGCGCGACTCCAAACAGTTGTACTTTATGAGCGTTGTGTTGCTTAAAATACTCCACCAAAAGTGGCAAATACATCTCGCGTTTGTTCATTCTGAGATAATTATTATCGTGAACTAAAGTTCACTGAGGCTCTTTCCGTGTCAGGACAGGAGACCATACCTTATCCCTGTATATAACGCAACTAGTTTCCGTCTTTGGAAAGCTTGATACCTTCCTGAGTAGCAGCAGCCATCACAGCGGCAAAATGAGCCGTTTTCCTCGGTGCCGCTGCGGTGCTCCTCCTCGCCACCACAGACCCCTCCTTCACAGCTGTTATTCTCCTCGCCACCACCGACTCCTCTTTTGTAAGTTGCGCAATCGGCTGAGAACGGCGGTAAGGCATCTTACTTCACAGATTGGAAGGGCACTAATTTTTGCTTTTGAAACACGGCGTGAACCAGGTCTACGGTATACCTATAGCAAAGTCCTCAGAAGTGTACGCCTTTCTGAAACCGCTGTAACGGAACAGAAAATACCTTGGTCGGCCTTAAAGGTGCCATTAGGACAGAATAAAGGTTGCGTCACAGTCCTTCAATGCCTTTCTGGTCATGAAACTTCGCCATCACGCTATTGGAGAGCTTCGTACGCTGCCGCGCCGCGGCGCTGGTGTTGATCGGAGGGCAGCCGGGGGCGTGGTCAGAGCGCGTTTGGCAGGGAACGGACCACGGAGTAAGATAAAACAGACGCTCGCCGCCTTATCAACAATGCGCTTTCGCTTTACGCTCCGTGGGCCGCTCAAATGGTCTTGTCATTTTGTGAGTGGCGAAAAAATTTGGTGCGAACGGGCATGCTGCTACTGCGTTCCTGCCTGCCGGTCTGGCTACAGAGCAGCGGCGGCCGCCCGATGCCCTCCGATCTACGGTAGCGCCACTCGCGGTGGCCTTTGTCCCCGTACGAAACTTGGCCGGGAGTTTCATGACCAGAGAAGCATTGATGGACTCTGGTTAGGTTCATTAAAATGACTGCTTGGTCCCGATAACAATGACACCAATTTTATCGCGAACTTCGGAAAGAATAATGGAGGTATTAAAGAAAACACGTGAAACAGTGGGGACCAAGGTAAATATAAATGGTAGCGAAGCTCGGGCGAAAAGTGGTTCAGAACCTATTGCCAGTGACATCAGCATGGGGGCTTATGGGAGTGGCGATTGAAGCGCGACTAGGTCAGGAGGGAACAAACAGTAGTAAAAAAAACCAAGTTTTGTTCAACAATAAACAACATTTATATTTTACAACGATATTTATTTCTGAATCACATTTATTTAGGCACAGTGTGTAAATAGTTTATGAAAATGCTGTTCATTCTCAAAAAACGTTTTTGTAGCGCCCTCTGAAGAATGGCACATGTCGTTGCTCTGTGATGCAGTCCTTGTAGTGTTCGGAAAGGCGCTCCTAAAGTTCGTCTGCTAGGAAACGCCCCTCGCGTGTTTTGGTGGTGCGCATTTGCATTCGTTTTTCCTTGTTAATTTGGGGTGCACTTAATTTTTGCTGTGCGTGGAGTGGCGAGGTGCGTTGTATCGTCGGTGAACACGTTTAGTACCGTGCCCGGCGGGCGCGGTGAACTACGGGACGATGGTGCCAACGGTTGGAGCGGAGCGCTTTCCTCGGTACCTACGGAAACGATGTGCTGTACAAGGTTGCAACAGGAACTCCCGTACGCCTGGCGTTTCGGCTGCACCATTTTCCTCTCATTTCCACAGGTAACGCGAAACTATAGTACTGATTGATTGATTGTGGGGTTTAAACGCGCCGACGCAACGCAGGCGATGAGGCGCGCCGTAGTGGAGGGCTCCGGATTAATTTTGACCACCTGGGGATCTTTATCGTGCGCCGAAATCTCGTACACACGGGCGTTTTGCTTTTCGCCTCCATCAGAAAAGCGGCCGCCGCGGCCCGGGAATCGAACCCGCGACCTCGTGCTCAGCAGCGCAACGAAACTATAGTACTGTTAATACGTGCACGGGGGTTGTGTAATGGGACGTGGTGGTGCTTCGAAAAAAAAATGGGTCTCAAGCTTTGTTATGTCACAGTTACCTCTTGATTTCACCTCAGGCTGGCTCGGAGCAAGTGGTGTCAATTACTCTAGGACTTCTCAGCGTAGTACCACTCGAATTTAAACGAGTCGCTTTATTGTCTATCTCAGTGTCTTCTCTATTGCATTACAACGCTTGTAGTGCTCGTTGCTTCCCACACTTGTATGCGCAAGCATTATTTCCATCGCAGTACTGTGTTGTGCTGCTCCGTGCTGCGCTGCTGCCAGATCTTTCCTGCTATGTGCTTTTACATACTGCCGTTGCTTTCGTTTGGATTCATCCATTTTTCAGTCTTTTTACTTATCTGCGACCCCTAATAATGCACCCAGGCGGCAGGCGTGAATGCTGCGTGAACTTCTGTAGAACTCCTGTCTACTTGATAAGACGCCGCATCGGCGCCAGGTTTCGCTCCGAAGGCATTGCGGCCGCAGCGCGACGCTCTACCGCTCAAGCCACGTGACGCCACCTGATAATCAGTGTGAGTGACGCGCCGTATATCTTAAAACGCATTCAAACTAAACTAATGTCGTCGCGGCGTGTTTTGGCGACTCAACGGCGTTATAAGCGGTTATAACTGCGTGGTGTACATGTGATTTACTACAAAACCCGATGGATGAAATTGAAGAGGAAGCATGCGAGGCGGTGGGCTTCCGGGGCCGAGCGCAAGCCCGCAAGCGGGCCGACAAAACCTGCATTCGCCTTTAACATTCTTCCTGGCGTTCGGGGAAATGCGGGGAAGTGTTCCTCTTTTTACTTATCTGCAACACTTGCCTAATAATGCAACCAGTAGATTGGGGGCGGGAATGCTGAATGAACTTCTGTAGAAACCCAAGTCTACTTATAAGACGCCGGGACAGCTGGGTGTGCTCGCTGCACTTTCGTAATCGGCATTCCTGCGGCCGGGTTTTCTGCGTCAAGATGCAGTGCCTAGTTATTTTCTCTTGTTTCGAAGTAGTTCTGCTGTTGACGCTTTCATTGCTCATAATGCTATGTGTTACGGGTAAAGTCAATTTTTCGGCGCGTAAGGAAAATCATAATGCATGTAGTGCCCACGAACATTTTGTACGTATTCTATTCGTGCTGATTTTGTGCAGTGTGGTAAATTTGTTTTATGTTTATTTTGGGGTAAAATTCAAATGTTTTGATTATAGCATGACTATGCGTTATTTCTTCTCTTAGAACAGAAGTACACAAACTGAGCAAGCATTATATAACCTTGAGGCCCGCAAGCACGCAACCTGCGTATGTGCGACGCAATTAAACCCAGCAGTGGCGTTGGTAGAAATTGGTATCGGGGTAAGGTGTGGGCACGTTTTTTATATGAAAGGGGGGCCGGGGAGAGTGTTCAAGTGTCATTTGGTGCTCTGTATCCCAAGGCAGAAAAAATTCCGTTCGGGGGGGGGGGGGGGGGGGTATGTTTGCCAACCACTGCAATCAAAATAAACAACTGATTGCTTTTATACAGCAGTGGAAGGCATGAATACAGAATAAAGGTTCAGAGAAATGCAAGATGTTTTTATAAACACCGAGGCGAATCATACGACAGTATGCTAAAGTGCGTTTCTTAGTCACGAGTATAAGCTGGCGTTGACTTGAAGCACACACGCCAAGGGCTCGCCAACTTGCGTCAGATGGCAATGACATGAGCCCTCAGCGATCAGAGGCCTGCTAAGGCTATTTTGAAGTCAAATTTCCCGCTAATGCCGCTAATGCCACCAAAATGACGTCACTTTCTGACCGGATCTTGCGTCACATCCTGTTTATTTTTTGTTCCGCCGGAAGTGTTCCCTCCTCACACAGATGGCGCTAAGCCCCATGAGCAGCTTAAGAGCCGCCATTTTCTGAACGTATGGGCTTCTATGGAAGCTTCGCTACCAGTTATATTTACCTTGGTGGGGACTCCGTAGCCAGCAGTTTTCCTATGGCGTCACAGAATCTTGCTTGTGCTGGCGGCTGGCGAACTAACCTATCGCTATGACATATGACTGGATGATAGAAGTGGGGCCTTGTTGCGGAGCGGCCTTGTTGCGGAGCGGCCATGCCACCGCTGTAAACACTGCTGCGACGTTGCCTTGCTCAGTTCACTGCAGCGCGGCGCTCAGCTTAGCGACGATGTTCTCGAGCCGACGGTGAGTTGAAGCAGCATTTATATACATGTTTTAACTTTCTATGAGGACCAGGATGGAGCAGGCTCTGAGCTCGACAGATGCATAGGCGATGAAGAAGGCGACGACTACACGAGGCATCGAGATGAATACTCAGAACGATTCTCTGTACATAATGTAAATATATTTGCTTTTCACCGACGATTGCCTCTTCCCTTGCCTCCCTGGACGTTTATGTTAAAACTTTATACGTCGTCATCATCGCTCTATCGATGACACCATCTATCGTGCCCGTATTCGTGTAAGCGCTCTGGCTCAAGCTGCCTCATCTTCCTCTCATGGCCATCTTTATAAATAGAATCACCATCATGAGACCGGGACGACGCGACCATTGGTCTCACCTCTTATTTTGCAATACAATATTTACAAGGATAACAATGGCGTTACATGGTTCGCACAAAGGCGAAAGCGCGTCTCAGCTTGGGGCCTTCGTTCAATGTTGCTCGGCGATTGCCGCTCTCGCTCGTGCGCGCATGCCTTTTTTCCCCCGGGGACCCGTTGCAGAGGCGAGCATTTCAAAGCCCTCCAAACAGGACTCTCCGCTGGCCGCAGTTTGAATTCGACGAATGGAGGGAAAGTGATTGTGTCAGCCGAAGCGCTGCGAAGGGGAAACGAGAGGCGACTGGTCGGCGCTGTTTCCCGTCATGTTTTGGTGCGTCTGCCGCGGTGGTTTGACTGAGGCGTGTTTTGCCCAGCCGCCGGCGCTCACCAGGCGAAGCAAATTTGTTCCGGTGCTCTGGCACAACAGCCTGCAGTCCAGTTTGGTCGCATCATTTGAATGCTAAGGTTCAGTTAACACAGAGGAAATTTTGTGTTTTGTGCTGGCCCATATGACGTCACTCGTGCGCATAACACGTTACCTGAGCGCGAAATTCAGTTCAACTATGCGTTTTGTTTTTGGTTAAAAAATCTTTTGAGGATGGAATCAAGCTGAGTGAGGTACTGAAGCCTAGTTCGTTAAAATTAAACAAAGTAGTATTTTCTGTTCGTGGCTCCTTCAAAAGCACCACTTCGCAAAGGCTGGACAGGCCCTGTTATTGTTTTTCGTAGTTACCGCGAAGGAGCGCTGCGGGTAACTGTCCGAGAAGGGAGCACACGCGATGGCTAGAGCGGGGAAAAAAGCAGGTTAGAGCGACAGGAAAGAAGCTGTCTGGCCATTTTCGGCTGACGCGACAGGAAAACTGTATACGGGAGGCGTTTGTGGGCTTATGCGGATGCACTTCATATCTGTCACTGTATTTCATGTTCGAACCAATTTCATTTCAAGTGTAATTATAAACTCTGAATTCTTGCTTTTATTATTGCGTGCTTGCAGACACGAGCCACGAACGCCGTTTTATACATCTCTCAATGCCGACCCGCATTCAACTGCTCAGAACGACATCTTTGCAAAGGCGCATGGTTTGCCAGAACATGCCAGAAGCAAAACGGGCAGAAAAAAATTAGCATTAGCTTAGCTCGGCTATGCCAGGTATACGTAGCGGATGAATAAGGTTCACAGCAATCAATCTAATCCAAAACGCGTTTCAGTCCAGTCCATCCAAGAGACCAGGTCCGGAAGGTCCACGTCAATACTCCTCGCGCGTCCATTGCTGAGCGCTTTAGTACGGTTCTCTCCAGCCAGAGCCACGCGAAACCCGCTATCAAGCCGGCACCATCACCGGCGCAGCGTCAGGACGGCTGTGCTGCACACAGTCCGCAACGTCAGGCGGCGCACAGCTGGGCACGCACGGTACCAGTGCGGTCGGCCGCGCTATGACGTCAACTACTGTGGAAGAGCGCAACCGCGCAATGTGCAGACCCAATTCTCTGCACACCCGTACTCCAATTGGATTGGATTTCCAATTCAATACACTCCAAACCAATCCAATTTGATCCAATCCAATCCAATCCAAATCCAATCCAATCCAATCCGATGCAATGCTCCTCGCGCATGCTCAGCACGGCCCTTCAGGGTCCACGCGAAACTGCTCAACCTCGGCTAGTGTAGCTTACGCTACAAAAGACATCCTCGTTTCCCCTTTGCTCACTTGACTCTAATGCTACCTCCGAAATGACTGCATTAGGCGTGGTTTAATTTCGGGCACAACCCCCTGTTAAAGAAACGCCGGCAGCACGTGAGACCAAGGATACCGCATGCCGGCCTATGCGTGATATCCGGGGCGTATAACAAATGGACGCCATAGATCACCGTTCTCTTCTTACCTTACCAATCGACAAGATGCCGAGGCACCCCTTTACTTTGGCGCCCCGCGCCAATCTCTTCGCGAACACCACTCATTTCCTTCGACCAGTACACCGGCGGCCTTGCCATTATGGAACGGGAGTTCCCACGGACGCCGGCCACCACCACGAAAGATCTTTTCGGCCATTTTCGTGCCCATCATAGCATCGAAGGCACAGGCGCGTGAGACAACAACATGAGAGACATCACAGTTGATTGTCCCTCATGATTGCTATCGAGGTGTGAGAACGGATCGCGGTCTTCGGCGAAAGATTGAAAAGCTCTCCGGTCCCGGAGCCCGGCTTTCTTGCAATTAGCGTATTGAGCTGCCACTCACAATGTGAGATACGTCAGTTCGGGGATTCTGATTTCGGGACGCATATAAGCGCGTTCGCGGTTCTTTTACGACTGCTTTCCTGCTCTTGGTACTGGTTGCGGGCATGTATTATTATGTTATGTTAGGTTTATGCTACGCATGTTGCCATTACCTGGCTGCGTCTTTCTCTTTTGCTCGGTGTTGATTACGTTGTCAGTTCTACGTGTTCCCTAAGAAAGCGTGCGTGTATGCAGCTTACGATGCCCTTTAGCTACTGTACCGGATGGATAGTTCGACATGTAAGCGCCATGCTTTCATGCAGAAGACCAACTAAGTTGTTTCTCAGGCTTGTGGTTTCACCTTTACGCTCTCTTTGTGTAGTGCAAAAAATGGCCAGCAATAAACAGGTGCAAAAGAAGGCAGCTTACACTAACACGTAAGGCTTGAAGGCAGCGAAGCTGTACTCAACCTCACGATCATCACGAAGGGTTAAGCCCACGGCTGCAGCAACGTGTTGCCGATCCCGTGTTCTGTGTCGAGCAGGGGATGTGATTGCTTTTCCCACAGTCACAGCGGAGTGAGTGAGCCACTTGATGGTCCTAGACGAGTGGGTAAGACGAGAGACTGACACCGTTGATCTACCAGACACAGGTTAGACTCTGGCCGGGGATTTTTTTCTTTATACTTTTGTGCTGAGTATTGTGAAACACCGCATTCAACGAATTGCTGAACAGCTCCCCATTTAACAAAGGGTGTACAAAAGGCGGGGTTTTAAGCCGCATGTTGGCCCTATCGAACACTGTTTGAGAGCGTTGTACACGCTTCGATACCACCCTACTAACTATACGTTGGGATTTTAGAATGGGGGGAGCATGGCAATTCTGAAAGGAGCGAAGCAAGGACCAGAGCGCCAGCTATCGATTGCACACCTTGGACACATGTGATTGTGCCACGGCGAGTAACGGATGTGGGCACAAAACTTCCAGCATAACATCCACACGAATAGCATAGCTTCCAACAAGAAGGGGTTTTACTTTAGCAAGCAAAACGACTGAAAAAATTACGGTCTGGCTCGCGGGTGGGGCGGTACTTGTCATGTCCGTGCGGTCGGCCATGTCTTGGCCGTTTCCAGTGTTGCCAAGCGAGACTTGACGCTAACTTTTCAACAGATACCATCTATACGTTTGGGATTTTATGGGGGGAACAATTCTGAAAGAAGCGAAGCAAGGACCAGAGCGCCAAGCTATCGATGTGCACACCTTGGACACATGTGATTGACAGTGCACGGACGTGGGCACATAACTTACTTCCAGCATGATTAGCATAGCTTCCAGGACAAGAAGGGATTTTACTTTAGGCAAGCAAAACGACTGAAAAAAAGATCAAACCCGCACAACGGGTGGCTTCAGATAAACGTCGAAAAAATGTGTTAGTTGCATGATTAACCAGGCCACAGTACTAAAGTAATTTTAGGATTGCTGCTAACTAATCGGGAAGGTTCGGCAAAGTTTGATTTACAATGCCCCGCGAACAAAATGGGTGGGTTTAAAGGAACCATAAAGACAAAAACAACTGTTTTATGAAAAAGCTAGCCATTGATAACCCTTTGATCAACACGAAGGACGTTTTCAACAAACGAAAAGCAGATTTCGCGCTATTTCTACAGGTGTAAGTAATATGGGGCCCATGAGTAACATGGGACAAAAAACGTGCAGTTTGCTCACTAAAAACCCTTTATCTCACCCGTTATCTCACCCGTTAGCTCACCAAAAACTGCGTTTTTAATGTGCTAACTGCCCGTTATAGCCATGAAGTGATGCGATCAAAGGGGACTAGAGGCTCCTTTACAATCACCATGTCACGTTCCATGGCGGTGGCTCAGGACGAGCCGCGAATCGCGTGAACAAGACTCCGTGACGCCATAGAAAAATCGCTGGAAGGTGCCTGGGGATAGCCATGCACTGAATTGCTTTATTTCCATAAAATATACATAATTTTAAAGTGGATTAGCGGGAAAAAAAAAACGCTCTAGGCAGCTTGACAAGCCCTAAAATCCATTGACAGAGGCAGCAGCAGGGGTGGAGCGATGATGATGATGATGATGATGAACAAACGTTTATTATAGAGCAAAGGGGTAGGGGAAGGGGGTGTGGCCAGCCTCCTACGTCCAGGAGGCCGCGAGAGGACGCCGCCGTCACCGACCGGTCGACCAGCATAGCTCTATCTTCACGGTCGGAGCTGGTCAGCAACCTCTCCCACTGTTCACGGGAAGGGGTGGGAGTCAGGCGGGGAGGTAGGGGTGGAGAGTGCGGGCGTGCAATGACAAGATGGAAAGTGTCTAGGGGGGTATTACATGGTTCACAGGTTTTTGGGTAGAGCGTTGGAGCAATGTGGTGAAGTCGTCTACAGTTGTAATAGGTATCGGTTTGTAGGCATCGCCAGGTGTATGCTGGGCGTGCGTGAGGGAGGGGTGCGGCGGAGGATATTTGTAGTGGAGGTGCCTGTAGTGGGTGAGAATGGCGTCAGTGGGGGTGAGAGGTTCGGCGGTGATGTCTTCCGTGGCTGACCATTCGGATGCTGAGGATACCCGGTTGTGGATCTCGCCGGCTGCAGCATGGGCGGCTTCATTCCTCAGCAGGCTGGTGTGAGCAGGGGTCCAAAGAAAAACAAAGAAAGAAACCTTTTCAATAAAAACAGAAGAAAAGAAAAAGAACAAAGAAAGAGGAGGGAGACTCCCTCCTCAAAGAGAAACAACAACAACTACTACTACAATAACAACAACCACAAAAAAGGAAAAGAAAAGACGGAGAAACCGGCGCTAGAGATGTACAATTCAAGACATGGGTAAATCAATTCAATGTCACAAGTATAACGGCTCGAGTGGGACAGTGTTCAAGTTAGTGACAAGTAGAACGCTAAATCTTGGGACAATACAGAATCAAGGCCATAAACACTATAGAAGAACAAGAATAGTATGGTTTACAGGCATCAAACAATGAATGATGCAGGAGGCGTATTTCTAGAGAATTCAAAGACTAATTCAGTTTTGGCGTGGTGGGCGAACAAGATATGAAAAGACATTAGCATAAAAAAAAGAAAATCGGTTTTTGCGCTAAAGAAATGCATTCCAAACTCAAGGCAGGCATAAAAAAATTGCGCCCACCTCCCCGCGAGGGGAACCCTGTGTAGATGTGACGCATCGTGGGGTTCACTTGGTGTTTCCGTTGTATTGATTCTGAAATCGCGCGAAACGTGTCGGGAACGCGTATGATTATTTATGTTTTATTGGCCAATCTGGTCAATATCTCTAAGTGGTATGCTTGGGCTTCGCTGTCGCAACGACCTTCACTCCATCATTGTTGCTGTAAGTGGGAGTTTCTTTCTTTTATTGCAAGTGTTAATTATTGCCCCATCATGCGTTGTATCAGTAGCTTCTTGAAGTAGTTTGAGTGAGTCAATGATATAAGGCGCGTTCGTAGCATTTGATTCTGTCTCGGTTTTGTGGCGCAGTGGGAAGAGCACCATGTACCTCGCGTTCCGCCCGCAGGTCGTGGGATCGAAACCGGGCGCCGCTAACTATTATTTTTTTTATAGTGTAGGGGGAGGGGTGTGGACGGACAACGCCGTATGGAGGGACAAGGCGAGTGAATGAGATGCAATCGCATCTAAAAAAGGAAAGAAGTGTTGGCGGTTGTGAAGGCGTCTCACTACAGAAAGTACGTACGGAAGCTGATAAGGATGTGGATGTGGAAGATTTCTTTAATATCTGGAATATAGTATGAGAAAAACTACTATCGTTGTTATCGGGACTAAGCGGTTTTTTAAATGAACCAAACTCGTATTCTGTCTTTGTGGCTTTGTTATGAAGATAGTCTATTGGCATTTGGGAGGCGCAATCTCTCAAATTTTGTATGCACCATCCTGTGGCGAGAGGAAGCTGCCGGTGGCTCGCGAGTTCCACGCGGCTAGGAACGCATCAGATCCGTGGTTTGATTGCTAATGGTATTTCCGGCACCACCGAATAACGGCCGCTTTTTTTTTTTTTTGTAAGGAAGAAAAAATTTTTCATTTTATCGCGTGCATTTTAAACAATACTTTGTGTGATTTTTACACTTCATCTGTTAATACTGCCTTTATGCTGCTGCCGAATTATTTACGGAGCAATCGTTATTTATGGTTCAACGCGTGTGCAAGAAATACTTAGCATTGAGGCTGCCAAAGACGACTCAACCCGGAGCTATACACTAAAGCACTGGATCACTCTATTTCAGAAACACATCCGCTTATGTTTATCCAAGTGCTTATCATTTTTATTCGATGTGTTTAACTGCGTCCTTGAATATACTTATCAGGGTTTACTGCAAATTCACCTCTCAGCATTATCCCCCAGCATGCCGCTTCCCATGTACTCGTGAAATTAATTATACAGGTGCATTTTAATAAATAAATAAATAAATAAATAAATAAATAAATAAATAAATAAATAAATAAATAAATAAATAAGCAAGCTTTAGTATGAATAGTAAACCGGGAGCCTTCACACTTGCCCTTCATTTCCTTTCAAAAGGCTTTTTCTAAACTTACTGTAAGGCAAAGTGGTAGCAGCTACATGGAAAAGAAACTGAGGGGCAGGGTACTTAAATGAGGGAATCGACCACGAGCGGCTCATCAGGGAAAGCTTCGCTCGCATCGAGGAGCGGAGATGCTTAGCAGGCGGTAGCAGGGTGGTCGTCAGTAAATGCGCACCCGAGGCCAGGGTGGTTTCGTCAGTAAATGCGCACCCGAGTCCAATGCTTCACGGTGGGGGCCTGTGAGAAGGGCGGAGAATAAAGAGTTACGCCGGCAAGCAGGGACGTCGGAATAAACGACGTTCTCGTTTCACGGTTCGCCTCGAATCGATTTAGAACGTGAGTAGCTTTAGGAAGGGTCACAAAAGCGAAGAGGAATGTTCCGTACGGGCCACGCCTGACGGAAATGAACAACATTAAAGGCGCAACCTGGCCAACGGAAAGGAAACAGCCGGTGCATAATAAGGCTGAACTGTCGTGGTAACAGCAACAGTGCCTTGAAAAGAGGGCCGCACAGCACACTTTTGCAACCTTCCCCCCTCCGACAATTAAGGCCAAAGCCTTGAGTGTCCCATGCTGCGAAAAAGCTTTGTCGTTGTTGTGGTAGTATTTGTTGCCCACTCAAGAAAATGGCCACCGTTCTTATGAGTAAATATATAAAACACGCGTGCGTTATCCGATAGAATTAGAAACCGGGTGTCCACAGACAAAGCCCATTGCGCTACCATTGCGCCAAATCAGCACGCCAGAAGCGATAAAATAAAGTTGTTGTTTTTGTTCCTTTTTTGTGGCAGATACCTCCTTGTAGAATCGGCCAGAAATCAGGAACTTTTGAGGGCCTTATGTGCCCGCTTCACACAATTTTTAAAACTATGTATTGGAAACGTAAACGTTGTATATTGCCCGGCTAAATGACAGGTGACGGCCCAAGAGAGACTAGTAGCGAGCCAAGCGGCGACTCTGGCGGTGTCCCCCGTGATGGGAAACGTAACAAAATTGGAGACGTCTGGTCGGTGGATGGTCCCCTCAAATCATAGTCCCCACAGATGATGTGCGGCTTGGAAGAAGCAGTAATGAGGTTTCCCTGCCTGAACTTATCAAACTTCGCACCGGGTTTTAAGCTGCGAGCAATGTGAAAGTCTGAGAGCCAATAATTGTAGTTTCGCAAACGCACTCGTTTTTTTTTTTCGTGGGCGAGGCTAGAATTTCAACAACCGGAATGTCAGTACGGAACCGTTTAAGAAGCCGGCTTGTACCGTTTACTTTTTGTGAGTGGAGGAAATAGTAACCACTCAAGCGTAAATTTTCATCCACTCGTGACTCAGAATTGACAATGAACGGGAATCGATAAGTTTGAAGAAGGGGACGTAGATCAACCAGCTTAACCGCACACAACGAGCGTTCAACTGAAAAAGGGTGCATCTTTTTAGGTGACTGTTCAAGGACACTGCTGGCGGTGGTGTTGTCGTCATTGTCTCCTAAACATGAATGGCGCACCAGGTAGGGAGCAGGATGTCGTTAGGAGAGGTTCCAGAGCCATTATAGCAGCATCTTTAGGTAAGCTGCTTGAGGATGGTATGGCGGAGATAAGGGTCCTGTGTGCTGCAAACAACTTGAAAATTATCACTTTACTGAAGGCGATTTGCGTTGTAGGAGCGTGGGTCTCCTCATGCGGTTCGATTGCACGCTAAGTCGCACTGGGTGGCACAGAGTTAATGAAAGCTTGTATCGTTGGCTGTTGCTCTCGAGGCTGGGGCTTTTTGGGGCTTTCTCGAACACCAGATGCATATGACTTTTTTGCTGTAGTGTTGGTGTGCAATAAAAGCGAACACTGGTGAGAGCTAGGTGTAGCCCAAACTACTTCTGTATTCGGGGAAGGCTCGCGCTGTTTGGGAGCCCTTCCTTGAAGTTGCTAAAGTGTGCGGCTGAGGGTTGCGGATTTTTTCTTCGGGCAGGCACCTAAGGTTGCAAAATGTGGTTTATAACGGTTCGCTCATCGAGGGTGTGCACACGAGGTACAGTTTTTTTAGAGGTCCAAGCAGCTGGGCATATTTTGCCTCGCAGTAGCTCGTTGCACTGCTGTGCAACATGGCCGTGCCTTTGACATTTGAAGCACTGGGTTGCTGTTCCCAAGTATTCTTCAACAGCCAAGACAAATGCGCTTCGGTAATTCAGAGGTGCTTGGGAACTCCAAAACCCCTGTTTTTCGGCGACGCTCCACCACTACACATTTACGTACGGATCATAAGAGACTTACCTTTTAGCAGATGTGACCCCTTGACCTCGCAGGTAGGAAAGGAGTTCTTCGTCTGTGTACTCAAGAGGGATGCCATGAATCTTTCCAGGCATTGCTGAATAGGAATGTGGTAGGCGAGCTTGGACAGCCATGCCAACAATCTCCGTCACGCCAAGAAGTCGGTTGGCAGCATCGAGTGGCGATACGGTTAGACAAGACCACCCTCGTTGTTGAGGCGATGCGTAAGAACGTTTTCCGGGGCGGCCGAGACGACTGCCGATGCAAGCAGGTTGGGATTGAGCCTCCCGGAGGAACAACCTGGCTGCACTGGTTGAATCTCAACTTCAATGCCAGCAGTCTCAGGCTTCTTATATCTGACTACAGTAAATGCAGCCTGATTTTTTCTTCAGATGAACTTACATGTCCTGTGGTGTGGTGCTCGATGGAACGCTTTTTTGCGGCTGGTGGTTCATGTTCCTCAGGTAAGACATTGTCCTCTGGCGGCAGGAACGATGCACAATGCTTCCATTGCATTGCAAAAGTTCCATCGTAGAGTCATGAGCCACCAGTGATGGTGGCACCCCGATTCGCCGCAGGGATTGCTTATTGGGACCGGGAACGGCTTGACGAAGTTATTCCGGTACTCAGATGTTTATAACGCCATACTGCACACCATGATGTTCTGGAAGCTTTCCAATGACACAAAGAAATGAAAACTCGCAGAGCGGCGAAAGCAACCAACCGGCTAGCCCGTTCTACTTTTTCCTTTTCAACGACTGAGCAGTGAAACCATGTGTCCCGGAGGGGGTCTGCAGATGGACACGGGATGCGGTGCATGGATCACAGGTGGACAAACTGACGCACGTTATGGCTTTAAGTACGAGGTGAGAGGTACATGGGGACAGGAGTTTCTGTCGAAGAATGAGATAAGGAAATCTATGGGCAGATAACAAACAATGCAGGAAAATGGTAACGAGTGTATAGAAGACGCCTATCTCACGCAGTGAACTTCAACAGCCATCATGCTGTTGTTCTTATTGCTCTCTGCAACTGGTTCATCGCGCGCTGACTTGCTTTTCGCATGCCTACCGTTGTCCCTGTTCATTGCAGTGGAACAGCGACGGGACATTTTCTGAAGCATAATTTTATACGACAACCTCCGCGCTCGTTTTTAGATATCGGAAGGGTATTTGCCTCTAGTGGGAATCCCTGAACTCCCCTGTTCTTTCTCTAACTGTATATTTGAACAAAATGGTATACATTGACCTCTGATTAGTTCATGGTCCAGCGAAATTTATCTTCGGTAGATCGCCAAACCGCAACTATTCAATCAAGCACTCATACTTCCTGTCCTCGTCCCCCTGGGGGGAACATGCCTTGATCCCAAGTCCTCACCTATGTGAGGAGGAGTGGTGAAGTATATTTTTCTGAAACATTTTTTCTGTTCAAGACAACGGTGGCAATGACGGCGGTCACGAAAGACCCAGGGCGAAAGGGACTCGAAAAGCTTGGGTGTAAACACTGCACGGGAAAGTGCCAACCTTCGTTTTACCCGTTTCACTCACTCACTCACTCACTCACTCACTCACTCACTCACTCACTCACTCACTCACTCACTCACTCACTCACTCACTCACTCACTCACTCACTCACTCACTCACTCACTCACTCACTCACTCAGACGTGTCCTAACCACTCTGAGCGCTCATTCAGATTGCAGAGCAGCTACTGTGAAACACTTTATCCGGCTAGTTTTCTTTTTCTGCTGCTTTAATGTGACGCAAAGTTTTCGTCCTACCGCCGCAAGTTTCGCTGCGGCCTTTCATTACTCATCCTCTGCCCGACGGTAAACGTTGCCTTAATCAAAGCCCATATTCCGCGGCTGCTTCAGCGTGAGCGGGCGGTGTTTAACCAACCCTAAACGCCATGGCGTAATACCTGTCGCACCTTTCGTCCACACATGCGCAGCGTGCGTCTAGGTTTCTCTGTGCAGGTGTCCGTCAGATGACTCCTAATCATAACCGCCCCGCGTGGCGTTTTCTTCGATCGCTGGTCACGGAAGTGGGCTGCTGTGAGGACATCGCAGAGACGGCTTTGCCATCCACAAGGCCAGGAGGAAATGTGGCTCGGCTCTGAGCCTCCTGGGCGTTCGCGTCCAGCAGAGAACTCGCCGAGAGCCGCGTTCCTCCCGCCTTCAGCTTGTCACCTCCATTCCGCCTCCACTCCCTCTTCCTTCTTCCCCACATGATTCTAGGCGGGCACGCCCGAGCGCTTCTTCATCACTTCCAAGCGCTGCGACAAGCACCTCCTCACACCAGGGCATTTTTTTCCTGGCATTGAAGACGGAGCGAAATGGCTTTTTGTTTTTAATATAAATCAGTTCCCTGGGTCAATTTTAGAAAAGCCCTTGCTATGAACCCTTACCGGTAACCTACCATGAAAAACGTTACCATAGCTGGTCCCGCATGACGTTGGCTAACCGTGCGACCTTCTCCTGTGTATTCTACTCACTGGTGAAATACTTTTGTATTTATATGTATAAATTTGAATTCGAATACCATACCTCCCTTGGTATCCACCCTCTGCCGTGGCTCAGTGACTAAAGCGTTGCGGGGCAGAGTGCGAGATTGCGAGTTTTATTTCCCGATGACGCAGCTGTGTTTCGTATGGAAGATAAAAACGAAGGTGTCCTTATATGTCATGTCCTTATATGCATGGACAGGGCCTGTGAGAAGGTAGATGGGGGTAGATGCCTTTGTCAAGTTCTGTTTGCCACTTATCCCTCGGTGGCCTGCCGCGCTTCGGCCTTCAAGACACCATGGCTGGACCGAAAGAACTGAACCTGTTAATTCCTCATAGGGTAAACTCCTCCAGTTAAACCCAAGTAGCAAGCCTGCAATGAAAGCTTATTCCCTCCTCCGATGAAGACGGGAAAGCATCTGCTGGAAGCCGGCGTTGTAACCAGCTACCAACTACATTCACGAGAAAAAAAAAATTCGGGAAGCTTGCACCAAGTCGCGCTAGGCGTGAGCCAGTGAAGCTGGACGATTTCTTTTTATGTAGGCATTGAAGGACGCACCCCCACGCTTTGCGTTCGGTTTGAAATCGTTTATTTACATAATCCGTTGCCGCTTTTCGGTGTAGCAGTAGTCATCGTCATATCCATCTATATCGTCGTCCTGCTCACGCATGGCTGGGGGGGGGCCGGATCGTTTTGTCCGCAAGTTTTCAGATCTGTTCCAAAGTGAAACGCGTCAGCACGCGTTAGAATCGGCGGCAGCCGGTTTCGCGAACTGGGCGTCTGTATCGCGAGCTGGCTTGTTCCCCCCTTGAGGCGTGGACGTACGTGAACTGTTTTCTTGGTATTTTTTTGCGAGCACCACGCGCAAGCCTGGACGAAGCCAGGCGCTTCTCGCACGGCACGTGCTCAGTTTTACGGTAAATGGCAGGAGTACCTACGACTCTGGAATTTCTGTTGACGCCGAACACAATTCCGCCAGCAAGAACTTCTCCACTGTTCATAATTCAAATCTTGCGTGCGCTAAAATTGTAGGTTACCTAAAATGGGCATTCTGTGACGCAGAGTAAGTTGAAGACACTTCAGAATATAAGCTCGCGCCTTAATGACCATTGGACAAAAAACCTTAGTATGAAGTCAGAAGTGTCATGAAACATTTCAACCATTCCCGCCACATTATTGATTGCCATTCAAATGTGAATAACTCGAGGAAGAAGGAACTCAGCGAATAGTGTTTATTACGTGAAATGACCACCGTAGTGCCCACTGCCAATATTATCTTGAAAAAAGATTCAGAGTCGTCGCAATACAGGCCACCGGCAGGTTAAAACCCTCAGCGTTCATTAAAAAAAACCAAGCCCCGCCACCTTTTTTTGTCGCAGCACTTGGCTGGGACGGCACACAGCAGCGGGGACACGGCGCCTCCCCTCTGCGCTCACGCACCTGGCACCCCACAGCAAACACCTTCGAAAGCAGCCGGCGCGGCCCACTGGGTCTCCTCCATCTACCAGTTCTGGAAGGTCTGCAGGCAGTCCGAGGATGCCCCATAGGAGAACACGGGAGAATCGAGTGCGGGATAGCATCTCGGGCAGTCCGCAAACGGAACTGATAATCGAGGAGGCCCAATGCTAAGACAAATCATGTCCGACGCACCCAGCAAAAAAAAAAATCATGGCCACTCTAGGAGCAGCTAGCAGCAGCGCTACTGGCAGCGGAGTCCGTGTGTGTTGTTCGCACCTTCGAGCTGCACGGACCGAGAGCGTACAACTGGCGAGTGACATCTGTTATTCCCCGATCAGGTCGGCGAGACAGCGTCTTGCGGCTGCCTTCTCGGCGGCCGATCGGCGTAGTCCCTACTCTACCGTGGCTAGTAACAGGCACGGCCGTGGGCGACGACTACACCTCTCGACGACGTCAAATAGCATCATCTGGGACCGCAGGACCTTGTTGTCAAGCGTAGCACAGAAGACGACTTCGATAGCGGATGAAGGCGCGCTCTTCAAAGTACACACGCGGTCCCGGACGCATGGAGACACTGCGGGAGGAGCATGGTCGGCCAACTGCAACGCTCAGTTGCTTGCTGCGTCTGATGGGCGGAGCGGCGGTGAGCGCCCGATCGGCCGGGATCCCAGAGGTGGCGCCACGGTACGGTAAAGAGAAAGGGTGGCGACGAGAGGAGAACCGAAGAACTCTCGCAACTCCATCCACCTGTTCGTGTTTGGTTCCGGCACCGCGGCTCGTCTCCTGGTTGTCGTTTGAGTTGTCTTCACGGAGGCGGGAGCTGGCAGATAAATTCGCTTTAAATGGTGACGCTTCAAATGGTGACACCATTTGACGCGAAGGAGCCATGAAGAGAAAATAAAACTTCGTTTAATTTGAAAGAACTAGGATTCAGTATATCACTCAGCTCCATTACAGCCACAAAAGATGTTTTTTTCAACAAAAAAAAGCAAGAAGTATTTAAAAACTTTCAAATTTTGCGCCACATTGACGCGTTATGAGCAAGAATGACGTCATACGGGCCTACAATAAAACATAATTTTAAGTGCGTTAACTGCCCGTTAGCATTCAAGTGATGCGGTCAAATGGAACTAGAGGTCCCATTACAGGCGTCCGGTCATGTGTCGTCACGGCAGGTCAGTTAGGCGGCCGCCAATCGCACAAACAAGGTTCCGTGACGTCATAGAAAAGTTGCGGGAAATTGGCTAGGGGGTCGTGACTGCTTCACACGTTTTCTTTAATATCTCCGTTATTTGTTCGAAGATTGCGATGATATTGGTATCATTGTTATCGGGACTAAGCAGTCTTTCTAATAAACCCAACTTGTATTTTGTCTTCATGGCTCCTTTAAAGCGAAAGCATTCTTAGTGGCTTAGTTGGACCGATGGCGTGCTGTCAACACCCTAAAGCATTTCCCCCTGGACTGGATGAGCGACCGAAAAGCAGTTATAAAACTAAACAAACGTTCTAGGGCCTTCATGCTGCTACGCAAACCTTAAGCTCCATATATTCGCCGATGCGTCCATGACATTTCAACGGTCAATGAACTGAACAAGCTGAGCAAAAGAAGAGGAGAACGCAATTTCTCTTCGGCCCGGCACCGCCATTCACAGATCACTTTACCATCTACGCTCGTCCACATAGCTTTAAACCTGACTGTTAATAAATCCGTCTCGTAGCAATATTTTCATATAAGACGCCTCAAATTGTCCCTAAAAATGTTTTCCCCTCACAGCAGTATTGTTTAGAGGTGAAGCCAGGTTTCAAGGTAACGGTGTAAGCTTCGTCTTTGACTGTTCTCCTGTGACGCATGGCCCTCTACGAAGGAAGTATGATTACAGAAAACGGCTCCAATTCCTGTGTTATCAAGAGTATCTCGAAACAAATTGAGCGTCAATAACCCACTAAGACTAAGGCTAAGGCTAAGACTAAGGCTAAGGCTAAGACTAAGGCTAAGACTAAGGCTAAGACAAAGACTAAGACCCGCTAATAACCCGCTACTCTACATGCGTGAGAGCGGGCTCCGATTGCGCTAAAACGGTCAGTTGAAAATCGCGAGAAAGGAACGGTTCTGGACATAACAACACGTGCATCCACCATAAAGGAGTATAATTGTATTCCTTTATCCCATAAACCACGTATCGGTGTACAGTTCATTCGATCACAGATGCATTTACTTGGTGTGCGAAAAATCGCCGTTTTCTTACGTCTCTCAGTTTATGTTATGACGGGATGGTAGATTTTTTGTTTTGCTTTTTGCTTTCCGGAGCTGGCCTGGCCACTCGTCGATCGCTGCTTTGAATCTCGCGAAGAGCACGCGTTATCTCGCCTACATGGCAAATACCTCTTCGCGTTTTTGTACCTTTCCCGCCCATTCCCCCCAACCCCGCTATTACAGCTGAAAAAGAGGTTTTATTGACATTCCCACGAGCTCAACACTGCAGTTTTATGTAGAAGCCCGTAGCGCACACGGCGGGATTTCGCAGGATGTTTGGGTATCTAAGTGTTGCCCGCACCGTTTCCTCGGCCGTACGTTGTAGCTTGCCCTACTGCGATTTACCTACTATCTTCTGCATTGAATGTAGTTGTGCTTACCTTTATTTCTTTTTTTTTTTTTGTGGGCACATCGGGAGTTCTATGCCTGCTCGAAAATCTGCCGTCTGTTGCCAGCCCGAGAGAGAATTGCATGGTGGGAGAATAGGGCGAGGAAGAATCCGGCCTTCGTTCGTGTAGACAAGATTGTCTATAACCTAGCTCTGATAAGTGTTACCTGGCCAAGCTTTCGCGAGCTTTTAGAACAAAAGTGAAAAAACAAAATCAAGGAAGCTCACCCTCACGCGCAAGACGTGAAGGTAGCGAAGCTGTACGCAACCTTCACGACCATCACCACGGTTCAAGTCCACCATTGCAGCCGATTTCCTTCTTTGCTGTCGCAACGACCTTTACTCCATTCGTTGTTGCTGTAAGTGTGAACGTTCTTCGTTTTCTTTTTTTTTCTTTTTTTTTTTGGAATTGATAATCATTGGACGTCACCTTGGAGGGGTGTGTGCGCCATGACGTGAATTTCTTGTTCCGCGCAAGTGTTGCCACGATTACGGCAAACGCTGGATTTTTTTTTTTGACCAATCATGGCCAATCTCCCTCCGTGACTATGCTTGGCTTGAAAAACGTGCACAGGGGTTGCTGGGTGGTCGCCGCGAGTCACGCACACACGAGCGCTCGGCAATTTCTTAGTTCTAACTGCCGCGCGGTCGCCGCATGGCCCGTACGCGCGCTCGGCAATTTCTGGGTATTTCAAACTGCGAGCACGAAAGTGACGATTTGCTAAATAAAAGCAAGAGTAGCGGCAATCTTTCCTCTGGCTTTGAGTGCACAGGACGGCGTCAGCGCCCAACGTGGATTATTCACTCAGGTATGCGGGGTCGTTGCGAGCGAAGAAATGTAACAGCAGATGAAACAAACAAGGTAAACACATCCTGGTCCCGAGCATGTGGAGATAGATATCGAAATGACTTGTACGTACTATAAGCCGCAGACTCCCCGCAGTTTCACCGTTGTCGACAAGCCAAGATATTCGCGATAACGAATGAACGTAATTTGAAGACAAGTGTCCTCTAGCAGAAGAAAAAAAAGAAGTGTGTGTTTCGAAAGCCTACTTTCTCTTGGGCCCCTTTGCTGATCTTTCTCTCTCTTTCTATGTCTCGGTGCCATTTTATCGCCTTTATCGCTTTCGTCCACTAACATTCACTTGTCACTTTCCTTCTCCCTGCTGCTTCCATTTTTACGCTGCAGCTCTTATTTTTCACAGCGCTCTAACTTTGTCCTTTCCGATGCTTTCAACGGTGAAGAGGACACGCCGGTACACCTCCGAAAACGATATCCACGAAACGGCGAGCATCTCTCTCTCCTTGTGAACGCGATCCGAATTCGCGTGTGCGTGTGTGCTGCCAGCTGGGTGTTCTCGATGTAGTCGACGCGTTTTTCGGCCATACCGAAGCGCGTGCTGTAGTGCGCACCTTATCACGTACCGCCGACTCCCGGGAGCAGATTCCCACGTGAGCGTTCGATCTTGCTTGGGTTCGTTTTTCCACGAGTAGGACCGAGGAGGATCTCCAACCTCTTCCTTTTCCCACCGGGCACAAAATAAAGTTGTTCTCTCTCTCTCTCGCTCCACGAGTTAGCTGCCGTCGCTGTGCACGGCTGGGTTGGCTCCTCGTCATTTTGCACATGTGCCTCGTGCAACGGAAATGTCCCTGAGAAGAACTTGTTGCTCATCGACTTTATTTATTTATTTATTTATTTATTTATTTATTTAATTATTTATTTATTTATTGATGTAATAACCTTCTGTAATAAAGTTTTGTTACATTATGTTATTTATTTATTTAACGATACTGCAGGCCAGTATTTTGGACCTCGCAGGAGGGGCTACACAGTATACATACAATATAACAAAGAGTAGTAACAACAATCGAGACAACACGAAGACCATAGCAACGTTCAACCATCAAAGTTTACAATGTGGGACTCATGAACTTTCAAAAATTCGGCGGATTCAAAAACCTCTGGTGACAAAGAATTCTATTCGGACACTGTTCGGGGAAAATGTGTATTTGTGTGCGACAGTTCTGGCGAAAATTCGATAAAGAGTATTCATGGCTATGGGTAGTTGTCCATGAAGTGAAAGGCTTTATGCTATTAGGAAGTACTTAGCTTTCCCTACAAGACAGTTGTGAAGAAACTCCAGACGATAAACTTTCCGGCGAGCCTCGAAAGTCGGCACAGTGTACTTCTGCATCAACAAGGATGGCGAATCATGCCTTCTTTATCTACCAAAAATAAATCTCATTGCCTTCCTTTGAATTCTTTCAAGCTGCATAACATCCTTCTTAAAATGGGGATTTTATACTCCAGCAGGATACTCCAGTTTTGACCGAACGCATATATTGTAAGCTAACATCTGAGTACTAACTGGTGCATCTTTAAGTTTTCTTTTAAGGAACCACTCCTTGCGCAAGGCTGATGAAGAAATATCCAATATATGCTCTAACCAAGGAAGCTTCCTAGTAAAAGTCACACCTAGGTACTTATATCGGGAAACTTCTAATACAGGTTCTTGATGTAGTTGATAAGAAAAAGAACCTGGACATTTTTTCTTTGTGACACGTAAAAGTACAGTTTTCTCCGAATTCAGCGTCATACCCCAAAGCATACATCAATCATCAATTGCCAAGAGAGTTTTTTGCAACAAGAAATGATCCTTTGTGGATGATGTTTCTTTAAAAACAATACAATCATCCGCAAACATACTTATGGATACATCATGAGGCACTACATCCACCAAATCATTTACATAAAGAATAAACAGCAGCGGACCTAAACCACTGCCCGTGCAACGCCCGACGTAACAGACAGTGCACTAGACGAACAATGATCAATTTCTACAAACTGCTTTCTATCGGCTAGATACGAGGCAATCCACCGAATTATGTACAAAAGTAACCCTAATTAAAAGTAACTCTAATTTATACAATAGCTTTCCATGAGGCACTCTATGTGTTATGTTCGGGCTCCTCATTTAATTAAGGAAAGCCGCCGGTGGCTCATGTTCGGCGTCGCGTACGCTGGTTGCGGCTATTCAGTGTCCCTTTCATGTAGCCGCGCGGACGCCAAGTTCGGAGCCGCGGAGAGCTGTTGTGCCCGTCCTTTTGTGTGTCAAAGGATGGGGGCGATTAGCCTGAGTGCTTCTGTGGCGTCGAGGGTGGCAGGGTCATTCGGCATAACAAGCTGACGGGCGGCCAGATGATCGTATCTCTTAGTGTTGAAAGCGCGCGCGGTGTAAGTTTGGAAAATCTTCGACTCCGGCGGCGGGCGCTCTTCGTCGACGGGTCGTTCGCCTCGACGATGATCGCCTCGGCTGGCAGCGTCTCTCCCCGTGGTCTGTTCAGGTGGCCGGCGGCGCCCCTTTAGTCTGGGAGGGAATTAGCAATCCTCATTGTCACGCCGCGCGTGCAGACGCCCCACGTCGTGGGAGGCGTCGCGCGGAGGGAGGTCAGCCGCGCGGGGACCGCTCCGGGCCCTCGGCTTGGCTGTTGTTTGTGCAGATGCCGCCCGCTGAACGTAATGGATGGTTCACTTTAGGCCGCAGATGTCCTGTATTTTCTGGCCGGGTGCAACAGCGTGCGTAGGAAACGCACTATGAGTGTGTAAGAGAGAGTGTTAGGTCACGTGACCGCAGGTGGGGACATGTGTGTGATTGGCTGGTTCCTGTGGCCAATCAATGGTTCTATTAATTGTTTGAAAGGTTTTTCTCTCTTTCTTGTACGCCCCCTTCTTGGAGGCGGGGTTTTTCGTATCAAAACCGGAGTGTGGGTTGGTTTTGTCGGGGGTCGGTCGAGAGGGGATCTAGTTTAGTATAGATCTCGGCCGAACAGGCTGCTGCTGTCAGAGTGACAATGTAACCGTCACTCTGACCTGATGTAAAGTTGGAGTTTTGTAAATAATGTAAATAAACCTAATATCCAGCAAGGAAGGCAGTCCTCATCCCTCACCCGCTCCAAGCATTGGTCGTCGGTCATCGGAGCGAGTCGAGATCGTCCTCTCGGCTCGCGCATCAAAGGAACATCACTATTTCGTCTCCATCAGTTCGCCAAGAAGATGGAGAGGCGAAATTTAACTCTATGGAAGGCTTTCGATGAGTCTAAAAACAGAATGACAATTTGACCAGACTGATCAAGTACACTCGATATCTCGTGTACCGTCGAAACAAGCTGCGTGGTTGTAGATAGGTCCCTTCGAAAGCCGTGCTGATGGGGGGACAAAATATTGTTCCTCGTAACGAATTTCTGAATAAAAGTCACGACTACGTGTTCCACAAGCTTGCAACAGGAACTAGTTACAGAGACAGGACGGTAATTTTTGGGAAGTAGCCGGTGTAGTGTTGTTGGTGTAGTAGTGTTGTGTTGCCGGTGTAGTAACCCAGTATAGTAGTGTTGGTGAACAACTGACGACATGTTTTCAGCGATAATGTGAGCCACCGCCAACAGTTGAGCATTTCTTACTGGTGATTTGCCTACAACCAAGCTAGCACGGAAGATCGAGTGCCTCACTGATGGCAGTTTCTGAACTGTAACGCCGCTTCTTGGACTGCGGTCACCTTCCTCGCACCGTCCGAATGTGCTCGCCGCCTTCTTTAACTACCTACACGACATCGATGTCGCTGACACGATATAGGACTAAATATGGTCACCATGGGAAACCACCTGAACTTTTTACATGACAAACTCATACAGGTTGGCTCCTCCTTTCTTTAGTTACTTTTAATTTCTCTTTAATTTTTTCACTTCTGCATTGTTTCCCATAGTGCCTTTATTCTCTTCTCCCCATCTCCTAAAGGTGGCATGTAGGCGTCTACATGCCGGAAGACCTCTCCGCTTTCCTCCACTAAAAAGCATTCTCTCTAGACGAACTAACGAAACGAGTTTGCCCTGTCTTCTTTCCTGTGTTCGTCTATTTCATCGCTGAAGTTATGTCCCTGTGTGAGAGTAGGCCTGCCATCTTCGCGCGACTGTTTTCTCTGTTTCCAAGTGATTACGACGACTGCGGTAATTATTATTATTATTATGCTGATGATGATGATGGCGATGCCGATGACGGCAAAGTTGTCGTACGGACGAAATGAGTTGCTTGCATTACATCTTTTCACGGCGTATAGCCTATGGACAATGCAATATTAACTTCAGCCGGTGGTTACTTTGGTTGTTTTCTTCGGTTTAGGGGCCCGGCTAGCACGCAGTTGTTTTTTGCCCGCCGACGCACCGCATGAACTCGAACTAAACGCCCCGCTTGCGCAAATGTTTGAGGACTATTTAGAATTATCGCGTGTGTTTGGTCGTTTGTTAAGAGGTGTATCGAAATAATTATCATATGCTCAATAATTACACTGAATAGGGTTCCCTGCATTCCTCAAGCGTGAGAAAATCCTTGAGGCAAAGCCCGCTGTGTAGAGAATGCGCGAGCAGAAAACTGCTGCAACTCTTATTTTACCAAAACATTCTTTAAAAAACACAGATATGACCATTGACTGCGAAGAAGGTACCATCACTCCGAGTTTGAAATACGTGTCATAAGTAGTTAGTTTACACTAAATTTTAAACCTTACAGAATTCTCGTCCGCTGTGGATACATAGGCTTCTACGGGAACAGTATGATTACAGAAAATGGTTGTGAGTTGTAACTCTTGTTTTATCAAATCTTTCCCAACAAAAAGTACGCTATATAAACTTGTCGCAAGACGACTCGCATCACGCTGAGTTTCACTTACTTGTCATAAATACCACACGATAAATAAACGGATTATAAATTAATTAATTAATTAATTAATTAATTAATTAATTAATTAATTAATTAATAAGTGAGTTCGTGCATTCGAAATTCTGCGGCACCTCTGTGTTGCGTCCAAACACCTTCGCTGGTAATCCACCTTCACAGAATGGAATGTCGTATGATTTTGTCGGTGTGGTTGGTTGTTGACTTTGTTTCCCACCTTTTGGCGTGAAACTATGATATTTTTTAATTATCGATTGATTGATTATGACGTTTAACGCGCCGACGCTATACAGGCGCGCCGCAGTGGAGGGCTCAGGATTAATTTTGACCACCAGGGAATCTTTAACATGCGCCGAAATCTCGAACAAACGGACGTTTTCGCTTTTCGCCTGCATCGGGAAAGGGGCCGCCGCGGCCGGGGAACGAACCCGCGTCCTTGAGCTCAGCAGCTCAACGCCTTAGCCAAGTGCTGAGTTACCGCGGCCGGAGTTTCTAGCATATTGGGATGATCGCACATTCGACTTTTCCTTCTATACCAGCGTGGCTTCAAAAAAAAAAAAAAAAAAAAAAAAACGCAGCAGCACTGCTGTGCTTGCGTTTTCGGACGTGTATTTCTTGCAAGAAGAGAATGAATTAGGCGATGAGAATTTGTATTTCTTTGCCGTAACCTTTCCAGCCAGACCTTTGGTGCCATTCCCTAAACTGCGTATACTTGAATCATGTTGTCAGGGTATGCGTCCTTTCTCTGCCAGCATCCCATCCTCGCCCCCAATCTCGTCAATCTAGCCAATCAGGCAACCGTCAGTGCTGCCACCCGTTCAACGCATCCAGCAACTCATTCCTACACATATAGCTCTCGGGCCACCCACAAGGCGCCGCAGATAGAGCGAGCAGGGACCATTTGTCATCCTGCCGTCTCCGTCCCGCGCCTCTGATCATTCGCGATTCGCCGTCTCCCTTATCGCGTATGCTTCCGCGTCCGTCCAGCTTTTTCCACACCATATTTCGAGATATTTTTACGGCTTTCCGTGGCTTGGCTTCTGGCTTCGTTTCCGTATGCGACTTTCGATTTCGTAGTCTTTATTGGATCGCTCCTGCGCGGCGTGATAAATTGCCCGGGCAGGGCTCACCGCCTCATGCATCATTTCTCCAGCCTCTGCTTCGGAGCGTTGGTTTCTTGATTCACACACTTTTGAGGAGCTTCCTCCAGATTCCCTGAGCCGTGATCTCGCGGGAACGTTTGGCATCTATGGTCGGTTGTTCCCCCCTGTTGAAATTTACGCTTGGCTCGTTCTCGTTCCCAGCGGTGCTTTTTCTTTAACGGGTTTCGGTAAGGCGTATACAATACGGAAATGTTCCCCCTAAATGTTAAAGAAGGGCTAATCTGGGTTCCTTAACAGAGTGTAAAATACGGACAAAACAAATCAGGAAAGCTTGCACTCACGCGCAAGACTTGAATGGCGAAGCTTTTCTAGGTGAGCATTGCTGAACACATAGTTAAGTTTCAGTATCATTTTTCAATTGCCCAGTTGCAGTGCTAGCAAGTGTCGTCATGCGAATCGAAGAGGTCGTCGTGGTCTTCGCGACGAATGGTGGATGCCAAGCCAGCCTCAGCATTGTAGACTTCCGCCACATTTACGTGATCGACTCGAAGTAGAGGTGGCGGGATCTGCAAGTCGACTCGGGAAAAATTGGCACTCTCGTAGCCATATCTACAATTATCCATAATGGCTTCTCGAAAATGGGCAGCGATTCGGGGAAACCCCCGTCTTCCTCGTGGCTACAAACACTAAATAAGCTAAGCTTAAGAGTCACGACGCTGATGCATTCTGGCAGCCATTTTGGTGCCTGTAGCCATGGTGGCCAGCTTTATGCGCCCAACTGCGGCAGACCTTGACGAGCAGAATTTATCCGGGGCCGCTTGGCAACCATGACAACTGCGTTTACTTTTCGGTTATTTCGAGATAGCGCGCCGGTGCGACAGGGTCAGGCTCGGTTACACTAGCGTAGCCTATTTAGTGGCTATAGGTTACACTCGTTGCTGCTATAGGTTACGCTAGGCCACCGTCGTTCTTTCCGAGCGGGAAGCGAAGCAAGCATTTTCCACCTTCCGGCCGGTGGCTACCACCCAGTACAGAGCAGCACAGCGTCGCTAGTCTGCCTGGGGCTCAAAAACTAACTCTCAACGTGTCATACAGCCGCACCGCACTCTGAAAATCACGATTTACCGAATAACGTGTGCATGCAGCAACACAGTGCCATCAAATTGAAAGCGCCCATGGGTCTTCCGGCGTAAACAAATAAAATATCACGTGACGCGGTTCGACCAATGGTCGCTGTCGCCGGTATACGAAGTTGAGAGAAAAGAGTGCCGATACTGAGAAACCTAATCTAGGGGTTCTACTCGTGGCCATGGTTCCTTCCGGAAAATACAGCGTGGTCTTCTCGGAGCTAGCATCGGAATTATCCCGTTCGTCACCAAGGCCACGAAATTCATGTTTATGAATGACCAGGGTCAACAAGTGGATATAACTCTTTGGGCGCGCAACTACAGTTTTAGCGATGGCTGCGATGATGCGAAATAGAAATTGGCGACAAATTAGGGCCGACATCCTCGCACCATCCGAAAAAATTCTGGAGCCAGAAAACACACGTGTACAAGCATCCAACGCGCTCTTAGACGTACTACTAGCACACTTAGGGTGCGTTCCAATTTCCTATTTAGACGGCTTCGTGGCCGTCTTCGCGGACAGTACGCCATGTTAAAAACCCCGTTGCAATTCGAACGAAGGTGTCAACGAAGACTGCTTCGCGGAATCAGCATCGAAGTCAGCAACGGTGCAGGCTACCTTCCTGTCCCAACTAACAAGTGACTACAGCGCCTCCTGTATACGTATTATTGTCGTTACAAACTAGCTTGTTCTTTTATTGGAATATTTAACACAATTTACTTGTGGCAAACATGATTTTGTTTATTTTTATATCGTAATATTTGTGCTATAACGGTAATACTATTCAAGAAACCTGGGGCTTGTATTTCTTGCAACATGTCTGCTCCCAGGTTGTCGTCTGCGTAGATGTCGTGTTCGTGACCGTTGCGCAGTTTTAATCCTTGTTCCTTTCTTTAGACGTCTAATTAGACTGTTTCGTAAGCTGTCTACCAAGCTGTCTACGAATTGGAACGCAGCCTTAGTGCAATATATACGTGTCCCGTGCGTTAGAATACGTTTGCTTGGTTGAATGGAATATCGAGTTCCCCTCTTTGGAAGAATCATTCGAACGCATTACACGATGCTGATGTAGCACGTTTCATTGTTGTTTCTTGTTGGCCTTTGAATATGAGAGCTTAGAATTTCAGACATTCGACCTTTTCACGCCCTGAAGGGAACCGTCTAGGAACATTAAACTGAACATGAAGCGGAAAAGAATAAAAAGAGCAAGGAATTGCTGCAAAAAGAATCATCGTCCACGTTGTGAGCATCATCGTCCTCAGGAACTCTATCTCGGTCAAGTCAGTTGGAAAAAAAGAGGGAGTAGAGTGCAGCTGCTCATGAACCTTATAGCTTAGAGTTCCACGAGATTGGAAGCTGCGTATATGAGGATGCCTGCAGCAAATGGCCTGCAGGCAGGCGTATGCCTTTTAGCCCGCGCCGCTGAAACTGCTTGTAAAACGATTTAAAGAAAGGCACACCGCGCTCTATCAATTTTTATGACAAACTAAATTGGCCCCACGCCCACCTTGCAGACGAGAAGAGGAGGTCTGTCTACACGCAATGCTCATTACGCGTGGCGCGGAACGGCGGTGCCCAGCGCATCGGCAGGCGAGCACCGCATTCACGCGCTTTGGAGAGCAACGCCTAGGTTGATAGTCCCGCGGTTTCGGGTATTCCCAGAATAACACCGCCAATGGTCACACCCTTTGCGTTCCCTAGGTGGTCCAGCCCCCACTCCTGTCCACTGCGGGGCGCCTGCTTCACGCTGCGGCGGAATTTTCTAAGTCTTCGCACCACTTTCCTCTCTGTAGGACCCTGCTTATCCTCTATTCGCCAGGGCTACTCGCAGTCGGTTCAATGAAAAAAAAAAAAGAAATTTAACTAACACCGCCGTCGTCCCAGACACCGAGGGCTTCAGGAATTGTCTTCTTATCTCAGCGGGGAGTCACCGGGGGCTGAGCGGAGGGTTACCTCTGATTGACCGTCTACGGAGAAAGGGTTGGCACAGCAGGTTTCCTTTAGATGAGGGCGGTGAAAGTGAACTCCTGTGTCGGTTTCTGAGAACGCGCGTTCACTGTCGAAGAAGACTGTGGCAGTGTGAAGAGTGATTCGCAGCGGGGCATTGCCGCCATTTTGTATCTATAGCACCCGCAGGCAGGTAGATGTACGAGGCAATTACTACACACCATTTCACGCCCGGGAAACGGAGAGATGAAGTGATAATTTTGATGGCAGGCTGGGTGAGGCTATAAATCGGGCACCCGTACAGTCGCCACCAATTTTGTGGAAAAGTACAGGAGGAAGGAAAGGTGGTACTAGCGGGACACGGAAGCTTACCAGGGAAATCTATGGTTTTAGTGCTAAACATGCGCTAGACATTTAAAAAAACCCGAGGAAAGACAAATACACAGATAATTCGCACCAAAATGCACGTAGGCGTGAGATCATACTTGCCATTAAGGTGACCACACACATTCGCTGACGTCTAATGTTTTCAGATTAAGTAGACGCAATCTAGCATTTTTTTGTTTGTGTGCGACTATATGATTGTGAAATAAATATTGTTTTGACTAAGCGCGAAAAAATTCTCATCTCGTGTCGGTGCAGCCAAGCGCAACCGCCACTGGAAACTTAAACGCGGACTGAAGTGCCACAAAAACGTTGAGCAAGAAAAACACGAATAATGAAGTGTAATTTTGCAGCATTCTAACGGCGCACGCAATGTGTCATGCACAAGTAAAAACCACAATTATTAGCTGACGTAGCACTAAATAAAAACGAGTGGTAGGAGCGTTCATTGTCAGCTGTTCAAAATTATTGCAAGTTCGTTCGGTGTCCGTGCTATTTTTGTAAGTACTTAAAAGGCACAATGAAGTGAATTTGTGGAACTCTTTCTACTGGACGATAGTGTAAACTACATAAACCGCGTAAACATGCCCGGCAAAAGTGTGTAACCTTGTTTTTACCCTTTTATCCTTCGCTTCGTAGTTCCTAAATTTTGTTACGGGTGTTTTGTGCTGTTCGTGTTGTTTATATATTCGTCCTGTATATGTAGTTCTGTATAGGAATAGGAAAACGCACCTGTGCTGTGTGTTTTGTTTTTGATCGGCGCCTGTCATTGCTTCAAGTGTCCAAGGGATCCTCAAGCCAGCATTGAACGGCTTTTGCTTTTTCCCCTTCCCCTTAAAAAATGAAATGAAATAGTATATATTTTATTAGTATATATTGTACATATACTATGTTATATATACTGTATATATACTATATGCTAAGAGAAAGGTAAACCCTTCCTTTAGTATAGTACGACGCCAAGCGTGCTTCATGGGCTTGTACACAATTCAGCTCGCATGCTGACTGCACATACTGCAGCACGCTTATTCGAAGGACATTCGACGGATAGCGCGTGACTTACATTGTTTACAGCAAAGGATAAAACGCGCCGTCAGGGGGTGTGGTATTCTCCCCGGATTTTAAGGATACTCGACGGCGGACGCTGCTTCGGGTAGTGACGAGGCCTATCGGCCATGTGGTGCGTGGCCTCATCACTGGGAATTCACCGTGTACTCAGCGACGGACGGCGTGCATGAATGTTACGTCAACTAGGGCTACATTCCAGTCGTCGTCCGACATTTTTATCGGACTTAAGACAAAATTCTCGCGAAAAATTCAACAATTCTTCTTAGTGATGACATCTGATAGCATTCGCAAAAGCTATAAACTTAATGTTTTGGTGATTTTAGGCGAAAGCCATTCTGAGAAAAATTGCAGTTCTAAATGGCCGCTGCTGTAAAGAGTAAATAAAAAAAACGCATTAGACTTCGAGTGAGATGTAAACCCGGCTGTTGAAAGTGCGGGTCAAGGGCATTACCACCGCTCCATCCTCTCACGTAGTGGTGGTCGTGGTGGGGGAGGAGGACGAAAGGAGGAGGACGAGGAGGAAACTTTTCAAATAAGGGGTTAGGTAATGAGACACTAGTCAGTCTCCTAAGTCCAGGAAGCCGTGGGCCTGTGCCGAATCCAGTGCTCGTTGCACCGGGGCTTGCTATCACTCCGGGGCTGAGCTGTTGTTGTTGTGGTTGTTGTTGTTGTTGTTGTTGTTGTTGAAGTTGTTGTTGTTGTTCCTTAGGCAATGGACCATACACAATCAGAAGATCGGCCAAGCATCAAAGGTTGGAGAAGACAAAAACTTCCTATTTAATTACGGGGCACAGTATAAAGATAATTTCCCAATGTTGGAGAGCATTTCGGATTTATAAATTACGGAAAAAACAACTGAACAATTCACAATTCGAGTAAATAATGCAAATTATAATGAGAACCGAGTAGTATTTCTAATAAAGCTTAGGGGGCCAGAGAAAACATCCCGGAAGCTGAACCCCGACTCCGAGGACCCGAATTAAAGTAATGCCGGCACTAATGCCGTGATTACAACAGCTGCACAGTAGCAGGAAAACACTCATTATATATAAGGCAGCTGTGGCGTATGCAAGTCTGCTGGCTGAAGCAATTCGCGACAATAGACGAAGAAAAAAACCGTAGAAAGAAACGTAAACACGATGTTGCAGTTAAGGAGCCTGTCGATGTAATTCGCGCCATCAGACAAGGAAACGAAAGCAGAAAAATAGGCGCAAATACTACGCAGCAGTAAAGAAGTCATTCGTCAGCATCACAAGGCTTTCACCTTCAAACCCCGTAAGCGTACGAAAAAAAAGTGCACCGACGGGTTTGTTCTCTTAAATATGTTTGGACGCGGGCCGAACACTAGGACGCGGGAACAGTCCTGTGCTGCCTGGGATGAAACATTCGTCTGCAAATTGTCTAAGTTTTGTTTGTATGTTTATTGGCACGCCGTTTATGAATATTAATAATAGAAGAGGTGATAACCCTGCGCCTTGAGGGACGCCTGCTGATAGGTTAGCTAAGGAAAAGCCATGATTATTAGGAGATGAAAATTACGGTTAGAAACAAAAGTGTTTAAGCAGGAGATAATATTTGGTGCAATACCAAGCGAATGAAGTTTACGAAGTAATAGATAAAGATGTACGTGATCAAAAGCTTTGGCAAAATCTGGGAATATGGCATCTACCTTCATCCGTGCTTTGTAATGGGTCGTAGATATATTCCGCTAATTCGGTCTCGTATGAGGAGTGCTTTCTGAAGCCGTGCTGGTGATTACAAAATAAATTTATTGATTCAAGGTAAGTAGTGATATGAGAAGATATAATGTGTTCCAGTAATTTAGAGCAAATGATAGTCAGGGAAATTGGACGGTACTTTTCTGGATTTTGAATGATCTTGAATGAAACCAGGATTGGCTCGTTCTGCTGTTTTGACAGTGGTAACTATTCGGGCCATCTTCCAGTCATCTGGAACTTCACCCGTTTCAATGGACTGCATGAAGATAAGGCAACATCTGACTAACCGTTGTAACGGTGCTTACTAAATGTGTAGGGGTTATTTGGTCACATCCTGGCGCTGAAGATATTTTAAGAGCATTGATGAGTTTAGCGATTCCTTCCGGGTTAGATGCTACTTCGGAGGATACAGCGTCGGGGGAACGGGATATAGCGTAGGTAGTCGTGTTTACTGGGTAAAGTTACACGTAGAGGACACACAAGAAAAGCAGTCGTTCCAAAATATGCGAAGCTCTCTTCTCAATTTAAGTGTTGCCGTTTCAGGTAATACAGTTACACTGGTTTACCGCTAGAGCACAATTAATGTCAATATTGAACAGGCAATTGCCCCTGCAGGCAATTTTTTTTAAGAGAAGCGAAAGTAATGCTTTGAACGCACCTAGTTCCGACACCACCTACTTAATAAGAAGACGTAACAGCCACGGCATTATTTTGATGTAACTCGGTTGATTAGAGAAGTCAAGTGGCATACAAAGGAAAGGAACAACTCGGGACAAACATCTGAACGGGCGGGCAAAACAAGGCATGATTTGCCAATGATGTGGCACGACTAAGGTGGTGGGCTCAAGCTGAACAGCCGGGTTATTGATGTGGGCCTGCCCATGCCTACATATTTCCCCATCATTACACGCCCAACCATTTCTCCTTAAGATTCTATACGCCGTCACTCTCATTGTGTTACCCTCCGTATAGCTTATCGCATGCCGCAACCTCCTTCTCGCTTCGAAGCCACCCCTAAAGTTATGTGCCGTTCTAAACCTATTCGAGACAAACCGTGAAACGAAAACGGCGCTTATTCCGGTGCTTCTGCCCGTCGGCGTAACTCTTTGTTCTCGACTACACTCTGAGAGAACTAACAGCTGGGTGCCTTGCTGAAAAGCACATTTCCCTGTAATAACCCTTTGTAATGTGGAGGGCGTGAGCGAATGTGGTTCCTTATTCGGTACACGTTTGGGAGGTCCTGTTTCGCTTCCATTAGTGACCACTCGCGGCTGCCTCTCACAGAGCTGAACTTGAAGGGCAGGTCTGTCGGGTGTGCAATGAAATAAAAGAACTGGGGGCTCAGTGAAGGCGAGTGATCCAGATACCTACTCTTGGCCTTGTGACGAGAGACAGGTATTTCGCCAGCACGAGAATTATCCTGCTGGGAGCGAGTTTTTAAGGAAAGGACACCGATAAAGGTGGCACCTATCATGGAAGTATTGCATTACCGATGAAAGCCTTAATCCAGTGGAGTTGCATGAACGGCCCTAAGTGCTTGTCAATGTTTTATGGCAGTGGAGTGGCAACCGTTCATTAAGAAAGAATACACTGTTCTCCGGAGCATTAAACAACGTGCACCCTGATTGATTTATTGTAGGGTTTGACGCACCGATGCAACGCAGGCGATGAGGCGCCCCGTAGTGGAGGGCTCTAGATCAATTTTGACCACCTGGGGATGTTTAACGTGCGCCGAAATCTCGTACACACGGGCGTTTTTGCTTTCGCCCCCATCAGAAAGCGGCCGCCACGCTATTTTAGAATAAAATGAGGTAGGTTTTCAGAGAATGGAACCATAGGACCCTTTTTCTCAGCCGTTCTGGGCAAAGTACCTCATAGCTTTACTCCACCCGTAGGCCCTTATCCCGATTTAAAATTCAGCTTCAGAGCATTTAGGACGGTGGCCGCAGTATTTGTTTAAGAGGCGCTAAAGGCTCTACGAAATCTGTTTTAAACTGACAATCATATGTTTTGTAGGGGTAGCTCTCTCTCGCCTTTATTCGACGGCAAGCGTTGCAGGGGGCGGCGGAAAGTTAGATGGGCCGATGAGATCACGAAGTTTGCGGGGATACATTGGTCGCACTTAGCACAGGACCGGGTTAATTGGATATTAATGGGAGAGGCCTTTGCCCTGCAGTGGGCGTAGATAGGCTGGTGATGATGATGATGGCAGTACATGATTTATGTTTGGCTTGAACTAACCGCATGTTCACAACTTAATCACAACTAAGTCATAAAGGTCGTGATAGAAGAAGGCCGTAATCGAAAGAAGGCTTGAATACTGCCGGCACAGTAACAACCCCAGCCGCAGTCAGCTGTACGTCTTGAAAAAGCAAAAAGCCCACTCGGCCGTTCCCCGTAAGGAATGACATGATGTGTCTCCTTTAACCACCGTGACTGACAGCTCTATTCGCGCAGCACACGAAAGCATAGCCGGGCATCTGGTTCGCCTTTTCCGTGTCCCGGAAATGATTACCCGAGCGCGCTTTCACGCCCTCTATAGCGAACGGAGTAGACGGGCGAATGTCATGTCTCTCACGTTGTTGCCTCTCGGCGGCTTTGCCCGGAGGGAATCTTTTGGATGCCCCGTCAGCGCGCGAAAATGACGATCTACTCTTTCGCGGTGGGCGCCGCCGTTGGCGGGAATTCCGGCTCTATGAGCAATGGCGCCAGTTCCTCCTGGCGGCTGATCGGAATGAGTGGCGCTCGTGAATGGCGGCTGCAATGAAAAAAGGCGGCGTCTTGACGGTCTTGTCGATCCAAAATGCCGCCAGAAAAGGGGAATTTATTGCGCTCGAGTTTTAAACGACCCCGGATGTCGCGCTTAGTTCCTTATGAAAGGTGAAGCATCGGGAACTTACACGCGTAGTGCGGCGTTCCTCTAGTCGCGGTAAAGAGCTCGGCTTTCATAATGCAGTCGTTTCGGATGTAGCGTTCCATGACTTGGCTGGCAAGGGCCAAATGAGCATGTGCTTATTGCGCCGAGCCGTTGTACTACAACGAAAATCAGTTTTGGGCCGTAACGCGTTCGAAATAGGCAGCGGTTTAATAAGCGCGTTATTCTTATCCCTACTTTTGTAACGCACCCACGGTTACCCATTCTAATTTGTAACGGGCAACGTACTTGCGTCAACAGTTTTCGAGTAACTTATACCGCATGTTACTGTTCCGAGTAGGGTGGCATTTCACACAGCTAGATTAACTTACTACTTCTGCCATGAGCAGAGCACTCCCGGTGCAGTGCACAATGTTGGTCCAACGGGGTAATAGGCCTCGCTCCGCCCATAAACCGACCTGAAGTACACAAAACAACATTTATTTATTTATTTAAACAATGCGTAAAGTTGTCTAAGTGAACATTCCGTGCAGGGCCAGAACCATCACGAGGTCATATGGTACTCGTCCTCTCTTTGAATGGGTAGAAACCTGATCCCGCAGGCATCCAGAGGGAAGTCCTTTAATGTTCGCTGAAGCACATCCCACAAGACCCCATTCCAACACTCCAACAAAACATGTTCAGCCGTATGGGGCTTTTTGCACGGATAGCAGTCAACCCCCATGGGAAGTATAGACTTTTCTCTTTTGCCAGGTTTTCACAGGAAGGACGCCCATGTGGAGTTTTTGTTTTTAAACGATTTAACCAGTGGTGGCACCGCCATTATTTTTACTCGTTTAAGTACGTCTTGTCCCGGTCCTGCGGTGTACATGCATCTGTACAGCGGCACAGGCAAAACAATACCCGCAAGGTCGTTATACAGTCTCTTACGCATCACGCTTGACAAGTGTTTCAGCTCGAAGCGCACACCTAAAAACTTCGTTGCTAGTACCACCTCACGAAAAAGCCCTCTGGGTGCGTCAGAAGAAGAAAACGCCGACCAAACACCAACATTAGGTCGCGCGCTAGCTAGCCTCAGCTCACACATAGTGCGCAAGAAAGGATAATTCACGTTACGCACAAACAAAGACCGGTTGACAACTTGTCGCCAAACCAAATGCGAGAAAGAAATACCCCCGACACCCACGCGCCGAAAGAAGTTCGTGCGGCTCGTTTGTTCCCACTCAGACCTCCAAATAAACATTGCAAACACACTATGCAGAGCTTGTACGTGCCTACGCGAAAAGCGAAGTAGAGGCCACGGCGCCTTCAGCGTGTTCATTTTAGTAGTACCTCAGAAGAATAGCGGGGGTGTTCGAAGTGAACAAGTAGATGGCGCTGCGTGGAGCAGAAGTGCCTGGTTTGTACGCACAGGGAAACGGAATGTAGCGTGCTCGAACCTTAGGGAATGCACCCCTAAAGGCCTGCTGACCTTGGAGAAGGCATACTCTCCCGCTCCCCGGGCTCTTCAAGTTAATAATGATGGTTGGAATGAAGCCGATAGCATTGCCACAATTTTAGTAGGTATGGACTAACGTTTGCATGAATCAAGGTATACACACTTCAAGGTAATGCTTGCTGTCGAACTAATTGGTGTAGCAACATTTGCAGGGTTATGCTGAGTATTGCTAACTGAAACGTACCCGATGTCGGGAAGGCGGCTCCATCTTCACGAAAAAGTGCAGTTTGTAAACAGCAGAAGCTGTTTGACCGAGCTTTGTTTAAAAATCTTCGAAGGAGAGGCTTCTCCGCATGCCTCTATGGATTATATCACTTTTCCTATAGGCCATTGGATAACCAGGAGAGACATTTTGCGCCTGATCCTCGGGTTTTTAAGAACACACGCCTCAGTGGCTCCTGGTGATTTCCGCACATAGCGGTAAAGAGCGGCTGATGAAGTTACTCCTGGTGATTATCCGCGCATAGCGGAAAGAAGGCGTTGATCGGGGGAGCTATTTCTGGCATACCAAGCAAAGGTACGTCCTTCCATCAATAAACATCATCCTCACCACCAGCAGCAGCAGCCGTACGTTGTACAACGCGAACAGAAAACCTCCATTTTGAGAGGAAAACGCTTCCCGTGCTTGTAATCGAACCTAGTTCCCTAGCGTTATGAAACCGGCGTCTGCTCGATGAGCTGTGATCGCATAACCGGCGTCGTTCTGATTGAGCTACCGATAACATGCGGGCGCATGTCATTTTTACTTTGGGTTTATCCGTAGCGTTGGCTTTGAACAGCCGGGTCTCCGCTTGCACCACTAGTGCAAGCTGGATATTATATATATATATATATATATATGATATTATATATATCTATATATATATATATAGATATATATATATATATATATATTATATATATATATATGAATATATATATGTATATATATATATATAGCTATATAGTACTATATATCATAGATAGTATATATATATATAATATATATATATATATATATATATATATATATATATTGCTGTCACACAGAAACGTTGCTGTACGTCGTAAGCTCAAATGGGAAAGTGGCATTTTGGGCTCTTGCCGCAAGCTGACATGCATGCACAAGTGGACACCCAAAAGCCACTAGTTTCCACGTCGTTGTCCCTGAAGTTGACCTTGCGCGAGGTAGCATCTTAATGGACTTCACAACCTAGATTGCGCGAACGCGACGGCCTCAAGACGTAAAAAAAAAGCCGCACGCGTCTGCTTTTTCGCCCGTCGCGTCGCAAACAAGGCGTGCTTCTGTCTAGTTAGTTAGTCACGCGCTTTTAACGGCACACAATCTGTAGTGACACACAGGATGACTAATTACCTTTGAAGTCGGCGAGGCCTTTGAACGTCGTAGGAGAGAGACGAGAAGGCCGAATGTCGGCTGGGTTAACCTGCGAACTTAACGCAACTAGGCCAAATGCGGCAAACCTACCCCGATGAGCTTCCTTGGCAGAGGGCTGGGGCGGAGGCCTATGTAGACGTTGCGGACATAGAAGGCGTAGAACCGAATTATGTCCGGCTCACGAGATCGGCCTCACATGCCCAATCCGAGATGGAAAGAAGATACCGTCGACATGGATATCATCCATTTTCATGTGCATAATAAACGTTTTTGGGGGGAGTTGACGCGTAGTTTAGCTCTTCGAATAACCTAACTGATTTACTTTTAATATTTCCTTCAGTTGTTTATAATCGTCCGCCGGAGGCAAAAACCGGCCTTTGAAAGTACACTACCCGCGGGGATTTATAACTTAAGCGACGCAGAAAATCAAAGATCGTGCATTTTTATGCAGGAAATATCACTGGGACAGCTCGGGAAAAAGTAGTATATTGGACTTAGGAGCCAGGAGCGTTGCACTGAAGGGGCGGGGGGGAGGGGGGGAAGGGCGAGTTTGGGAGCTCATTTGATGTCAAAACACCGCACGAAAATTTCAGAGCTCCGCACCCCACCTGCTTTCCTTCGGCCTTTTTCGTCCATGCTATTCGAACACCACATCGATGTATCAAAATGTAAGTATGAATAATAACAGGCCAATGATAAATGCAAGTATTACTGACGTAGTGTTCGGGCGCAGGCTTTGTTATTGGGCCGGTATAAAACACACCCAGAAAAATATTTCTGGATACGCCACTGTTTCGAGCAGTAGCTTAGCCTGTGACAAGGGAAAACTGAGGGTCGCCATTGGACCAGACCAAACTATAAGGACCCCGCTTTCCCTAAAATCTTTGAAAAGAAAAGGTCACGTGCTTGGCGTTTTCATGCAGAGGATGTGTCTGACGTCACAACCACCCGCACTCGGGCAGCATCAGCAATGTTTGCAATGAAAGCGGCAGAGAAAAATGAAAATGCACCCTTTTGGGGCTGACAGCACCTGAAGTCAAAGATGATGTTTAAGAAAGGCAACAACTAAGGCGTCCAAACCCACTTCATGGTGCAGGGAGTGGGAAGTTCGCATTGTTCTATTAGCAGAGCAAGCTGTCGTTGGGCACAATTTCTTTGTGTAGAAAATCGTCGCAAGGGCTCGTTCTTCGTTTGCGATTTCAGTTTTTGAAGATTTGACGTTCGATCGAACGCACTTTCAGCGAAGTTTGGACGCACTTTTAGCTTTCGCGCTTCCCTCAAGTTTTTTGTACGAAGGGATGGTAAGAAATTCAGGGAAGCTCGCACTCACGCACAAGACTTGAATGGCGAAGCTGTTAGCGGTTGTAGGTGAGCATTGCCGGACACATAGTTAAGTTTCAGTATCATAGTGTATTTGCAGAGTTGCGGTGCTAGTAATTGTCGTCATATGCAACGAAGAGGTCGTCTTCTTCGCAGCGAGAGGTGTATGCGAAATAATCCTCAGCATTGTGGACTTCCACCAGCTGAACTGGCGAAGTTTGCACCAAGTCGCCCAAGGCTTGAACATTAGCAAAGCTGCAGGATTTCTTTATACGTGAGGGCTGAAGGGCGCATCACCACGCATTTGGGTTTAAAATTGTTTATTTACATATTCCGTTTTTACTTTACGCAGTGCTAGTATTAGTCAATGTCATATGCATCGATATCGTCGTGTTCCTCATGCCAAGCATTACATCTCGCGCTTGACGACAGCACTGCCTACTTAAACCCAGCGATTACATCGCCTTATACAGCCGCGTTGACGACGAACAGCGACTGGATTGTTTAACCGCGAAACGCGAAAATGATTTCGGGCACGTGCATAGACAAAATTGCAACTTCACCGTACACTTCAGCTCATCGAAACTCATACGCGTTCGAGTTTCACGCAATTAGAGAATCAACCCAACGGAAACACCAAGTGAACCCCCAAGATGCGTCGCATCTCCACAGGTTCCCCTCACGGGAACGTCTGTCTGTAAACGAGCCACCCGGCCAAAGTAAAACAATGCCTGCGCAATAGTCTTATATAGTCACAGCTAAATGTACCCGTCTACGGTGTAATGTTCATACTTTCAACATTGTTGAAGAAGAACAAGACATTACGCAATATAAGTTAATACAGAAGTGATATTTGCAGTGTTCCGTTATATCATACATGCTTGACTTTTCCGATAAATACTTCATCAACTCCAGAAAAAAAAAAAATCACTCCGCACTATAGCTTCTAGCATTTTAAGAAATCAACCGGCAACAGTTACGAAAGGTTCCACTAGATAGATTCCACGTTCTGCTTGCACGTGGAGTAGGGCAACGCGTTTCTATGAACGTTGAAGTATCGATTCACACGTGTCACGGCAGCGTTGGCATCGAGGCATCCGGTTTGGAGCCGTGGAACGCGGGAAATTTAAAATGATTTAAGCAAACCTTTGGCGTCTTTACCTTGGGACGAGCGTGACGCAAGAGGAACAAATGAGAGGTGAGCGGCGAAGGGAGGCATTTACTTGGCTATAAAGACTATCGTCTTTTGACGACATTTGCAACGAAAGGAGCAGATACGCGGCCAATTTTTTCTCTTCTGAACCGCGAAACGCGAAAATATTTTTCCCAATGTGAACCGCGAAACGCGAAAATTTGTCGAGTTTTCCCGCTGCAAGGTTGAAACTTCAGCAACTTAAAAAATACATGAGCTTCTAGGCTCTTTCATAACATACTAAGCGCACAAATCACGTAATAAACAGTTCGCACAACAGAACCTCTATCCGCCAGTCATCGCAATATCTCAGGCAAGGCTTGCAGCATTACGGCTATTACTGCACCCATCGGCCCCTAAGAAGCACCTCCAATGATGACTGCCGCAAAAGCTGGTAAAGAAGGTAGCCCGACTATCGCCTCCTCAATAAACGGGTCGCTCTCCTTTGACTTTCCCCTGCATCTACTAGACACACTGCATACTTCTCTTCGACTGTCCCATAGCGGTGAATTCTAGCGTTACCTCAACCTGGCCACCGACGTCAGCAGAATCATCTCCTGGTGACGAACCGGTTACCAGGCTTTGTCTCGATCTAGGGGGTGTTTGTGGAACCCAGGTGGCGGAAACAAATTAGGTTTACGTATCGATAGACCTCTGGCTGGCTGGCCGCCCACAAGACGAGAGAAAGGCACCTTGTCGGCTGGATCACGCTGAGAAGACATTGCTTCGAATGCACGTGTCCAGAACGTCTGCAATCTCCCCCGCCGCTAGTTGCACACCACGTACGTATTGCAGCTACGGTGGTCAAGAGGGTGAGAGGAACATGGTGGGCGGGTTAAGAAGGAAGGCGGATGCCGGTTTCCGACCCAGATTCCGTTCTCCTTGTTTACATCTTCTGCCTTTGCTGGTTTAATGTTTGCGAGCCATCGCCCCCGCTTTTTTTTTTTTTCTGGTGATGGCCGCGAGGCCCCGCCGTGTCGTACCATGCCTCACCGCTCGCTGTCGTCTCGAGGGAAGGCTCTTGTCCTGAAGAACAAGGGCGGATCGCTTACGTCCAGCAAGTGTGTTTGTTTTTTCGTCGCGACTCGCGTCTCGAGCAGAATCAGGGCTTGTGCCGTCTTTCTCTCGGTGCTCAGTCGCGTCTTTGGGGGATGCAGGGACACTACGGAAGAAGACTGAGGGCTTTCTGCGGAAGCGACAGAGAGGCGGCTGTTTTCGTAGAAATCAATCTTTATCACGCAGTCTGTATGTGTCCGTAAGATTCATATTCTAACAATTTATAGGCACAAAGCCATTTTATTATCTGTTTTGTGCCAGCGCAATACCACACGAATCAGCTGCCATGAGGGAGGTGATATCGGACTAAATCATTCCCTCCGCCTACACATCCACCGCAGTAGATCACCGGCTGAAGCTTTTCTGGCACCGTTGAGCCCCTAGCCTGAGTTGGGGAGTCGATCTGCCGGCACCAGCAGCCCTTTTTTTCACTGTGCGAAAAACAAAAACGCGTGTCCGCCACGATTTCTCTGCGGGTGAAAGGTTCCTAGCTGGTCTAAGTTAATTCGCAGCTGCTACTGCCTTACTGGGTTAGTATGGAACCCCGTCTGGTTTCACAAATTGAGACATCCCACTTTTCTTCACCCGACGCAGCCAACAAATGATGGAGGAATTCCCGCCTTCTCTTTGTATAGCGTGCACGTATTATTCTCCGGAAGAGGATATCCGGTGACACACCATTCCTAACAGTCGCACAGGTTGTTCATAAATTCCGCACGCTTTTCAAACCATGCGCTCGCGTTCAACACGCGTGCGTAAAACACCTAGTGCGGTCATCCTTACTCCCTGTTTGCTGGTTGTAAATCTCAGCCACAAGGTGCTTGTGGCTTCTGGTTCAGTCCAAGCCGGGTCGAGGCTTCGCTTCGAGAGAAGTGTGCCACCCACACAGCGGTAATTTATGGTGCGCGTTGTTTCCGGGACTATTCGAACGGCGGGGACTCTTCAGAACGCGTAAACACACGCGGCACGACCACGTGTACGCTGGACCATGTCTGTAAATGTATTGTTGAAGGGGTCACCTATTACGCAGGAGCTTCTCGCCTATTCTCTCTCTCTCTCTCTGGGGTCGATTTCTGCTCCCAGGTGACTCTTAAAGATTCCAGAAGCAGCTCGCCAGTGCACACATGTTCGCTGTTCCTAAATGTCTTGCTCGAGAGGTTGCGAAACTCGGTTGCCTCACCACCGGAAATACAAGCGCTGGTAATCAGTGGCTTCCGAGAAGAACGCGTTCGTCGTGCCGTGCGGGCTAACGGCCTGACCGACACAGCGCTCGCCTTAAGCTCAAGTTGGCTGTCCTATAAGGGTGTGTTACTTTCAAGTGATCCTTGGAGCTCAGGTTGGCTAAAGAAGTCCGAACGCAGGTCTAACTTGCGCTGGCGGACCTCATTTGAATCGTTAACCTCTCCTTTCCCACGACACCAAACATGGCAGTGCCCGCGTATGTGAGACGCCACGACTTGGTGAACCTATCCTTAAAATCTGGCTTCCTTTGATCGAACACCTTTGCACTATATGATGTCATAGCAGCTCGCAGCTGCTGATCTTAAATGCGTTTAAACCCACTACCAACACCAACCCCACGAACACTTGGCGGAACCAGAAAGCTTGGCGTCACTGCCATTTGAGGCTCGTTAGTTGTACATAAATGTGTGCTCTTCCAGAAAAGCAGACTTAGCATATTAGCTCTAGGAACCTCTTTTGCAGAATTTTATTCGTTTTTTGGTTAAGGGCCAGTATTGAAATTTTGTTAAGGTGCGTCTTCCATCAAACGTTGTGGTAATGTTAATCAGACTGGACCTGTTGTGTTTCAGATCCTCATTGCAAAGGGTTATTCACAAAATAAAGAAGGGCACCTGTACAATGAGAAAACCGAGGCTACAAAATTGAACAGAAACTAGGACCCACCAGGGTGCTGGTTTGGGCCTGTTGGTCGAACATGACAATGAATTGAAGCGTTAGGACAACGGGACAAGCGAGTCAACACACACAAGGCGCTACTTCCAATAGTTTTATTAGCAGACGAATACACATGAACACAGGCCGACGTCATAGTACAATTTCATCACGTCACAGTCGACTCAAAAAATCACGGTCTTTCTTCGATAAGGCGAGAGACCCAGTACTAACACACTCATGGTCCGCTTTTACAATCATGTGAGCTTCCAGTATCTCTCGCGTTAGCTGATTCTGGTGCTTGGCAACGAGACGGCGCACTTATCGAACAGGGGCCTGCAACCATGCTGCTTGCAGTGTGCCGCAATCCATCCTCCGGTGTTGTTCTTTACATTATTGCTGTGCTCTATGAAACTATCGTTGAGGCACCGCCCTATTTGGCCTATGTGCATTTTCCCACATTCCAACGGAAGGCTGTAAACAGCGCCTTCTGCGCAAGCTACGAAGCGGTGTATTCGTGTCTATGTGTATTCATCTGCTTAATAAAACTGTTGGAAGTAGCACCTTGTGTGTGTTGACTCACTTGTCCCGTTGTCCTAGCGCTTCAATTCTCTGTTAGGACCCACCGTTTCCAATCATTGATTTTTGTCAGTAACTTGTGGTACACCTTTACAAAGGATAATTCTTTACTACCTGGCAGCACATGTGTTGAGTCTACACAATTGCGCACAAGTGCCTACACTATTCAAAAGCAGGAAATTGTTAATAGCAAAAACAATTATCAATTCAACCGTTGAACCAAATTTACTAACTTCACATGCGTGCCGGCTCCTTAGGCATTCAGAGGGCCAATGCAACCAACCTCTCTTGTACTGTAAGTGCTTCCAAGCAACAAATAAAAATCTTTTATTTGATTTAAAGTGTGCAGTATTTCCTCGGCCTCTGAGCTGTTTAGCGTGTTTAATTATTCACAACCTAATGGATTACAGTCAGATGTGGGTCTCTACATCGAATCCAACATTTTGTATGCACATAGAGTTCATTCGTATTTCGCTTCTTGATTGAGCCGATGATCCTCCGTTTTTTTTTTATCTCGGGTAAAACGGCAATCTTACTGTTTCTGCCCTCGGGCAGCGTGCACAGTGTTCGCAGCTCCTTCGGAGACATAACCGATTCGTCACGTTCTTCCTGAAGGTACCAAAAGAGTTGATTTACAAGTCCCCGACAAAATTCTGCTTTTCTCTAGTGCTTACAGTGGTTCCAACAGCAAGAGAAACGTCGCGGTTCTGACCTGGAGTGAGCTGGGGCTGCATCCCGCGATGGAATATCCACAGGACAGCAGTGAGGCATCCCACGGTTTTATTTAGCTCCCATCCCGTTGTATGGAGAACCCTGGCTTAGAGAATTGTCCAGAAGAATGTGGATGATCTGCTTACAAGCGAAAAGCTCCGCAGTTACGGCATTGTAGGCAGTAAATAACGCGTACGTTCGCAAACAGTGCCATGCGTTCCTTTCGTGAGAACCGACATACCCAGAAACAACTGGTAGGGAAAATGAAAAACAAAACTAGCAAGTAATTCGCGCAGGCAGTTACAAGTGCGAAGGATATTTATGCAGGCTACTTGTCAGTTTCGTCGTATTATAGCCGTTATCTTTCGTCCCGGTGCTCTTCATTACAGACAGAACTTCAAATGAAATGTTCGTCTTCCCAAAATGGTGCCCGCACTCCACGTTGTTATCCTTCCGGTTTATTTTGTCGCTTTAGTTCTTGTTGCGCAGTTAAATTCCGACGGTTAAGAGAAAGCAAATGTTCGTCACTGGGGTTCAAACTTCAGACCTGCACTGACCATAGTGAGATTGCATGAAAGACAGTCGTATGTGAAACGAGATCTCAAGCAATAACCATTTCAGACGTTCTGAGACAGAAGAAGAAACAGAACTACCATAGCATTTAGCCTAGACTAGTGTCACTAGATAAGGTTACACAGTATCGGCCGTCTTTTCTCCTATGCTTCTGTGCTGCCGCGGTGATAATTGATCATTTCGCATCACGTGGCATTTGTTTACATTGCGACGGTTCATGGGTACGACCATGTTGTTATTTATGGGTTTCCTGTCGGTCAACTGTTGTAGTAGTCTTCAGGCCTCCTCCGCCGTAGAAAATAGCTACAGCGCGAATAGGAACAAAGACACAGAAACACGACGGGACGAGCGCTGACTTCCAACTGAATTTATTACAAGATACGTTGCACCTTTTATACGCACTCTTCATGTTAACACCTGTACAATATTAAACAAACCGAAAACAGCAACAGAAAATAGATGTATAATCTCTGGTATGACACTACCATACCAACACGCGTTCACGCATTTTCCACTATCTATACAGACACCACATTAAGCCATGCGCGAAGTACATCACGTGTTGGAAAGGAAATCTATCTCTTTTTTTCAACAATGCAATTGACGCTCGGGTTACATATTTACGGCCACGCCTTTCAATTTCGTGTGCTTCAATTACTTTTCTCGTAAATTGGTTTCCCCTTCTTCCTACCACCTCGTACATGTCAAACTGAGGTTTGCGCAGCAAAATTTGCAACATTTACAAATCAACGCTCGTCCCGTCGTCTTTCTGTGTCCTTGGTTCTATTCGCGCTGTAGCTATTTTTTACAATGAAGTACCAACTCGCCCAACAGTACACTTTGTTAATCCTCCACGGTCTTTGTCTACATTGTAGCTTAGACGCAGATTGACAAAAAGTAACGCTGTTGACGTCTGCAGGGGATCATGCCGAGAACAGTCTAGGCCATCTGCACGGAATCGGAACAGAAGGAACGAGAGAATTGACAAGGAAGTATTCATAAAAGTGGCCAGGGGTCCTTGTACTCGCAAAAGAACCCCTGCTAAGCACCGTGGTCTCCATGTACGTGCTGAATCACGGTGGCTCACAAAGAAAGGACTTTGCGAAAAGCGACTGCTGTACGCGGAAAGCAGTAGCACATGGTCATGCGCAAATCACAGCGTGAGACTGGCAGCCACTCAAGGCTACAATGTACAAGAAAGGAGTTGATACAGACGGAGACCGGGGCTTCAGCAACAGTCTTGATACTCGAGCGTCACTATCCCTCTGACATGTGTACGTTAGCAACCAAGTTCTGGACATCTGTGAAAACACCAGATATATAATTCATGGCGGGCCTGCTCGCGCCACGTTCTTTTTCGGTTTGGAACCTTGTGTAAGTAACTTCTGCTCTGTTTTACGACCGTGCAAGGCTGTAAGGATGGGAGCGTCACCGCTATTCGAGAAGGAGCGCAAAAGAAAAAGTCAGAAAAGAGGCGTAAACATAAGTGGGTGCGAGAAGTTCTTGTGCCTTCAACAGTGAACTGTGGGAACCGTGCTGCGCAGCTCCAGCCAGGAGAATCAACTTGGCCACCCAGATACACTTCCAAAGCCTTGCGGCTCTCGGCCCACGCCAGGAACTCGGTTGCCAAATCAATAACGTTCTCTCTCTCTCTGTCTCTCTCTCTCTCTCCTCTCTCTATCTCTCTCTCTCTCCTCTTCCTCTCTCTCTATCTTCATACTATCTACTCTCTCTCTCTCTCTCTATCTATCTATCTCTCCTCATCTCATCTTCTCTATCTATCTATCTACTCTATCTATCTATCTATCTATCTATCTATTATATATCATCTATCTATCTATCTCTGTCTATCTATCCTCTCAGTCTCTCTCTTCTCATCTCTAGCGTCTATCTATCTATCTAGATCTGTCTCTCTATCTATCTATCTTCTGCGGGCTCTATCTATCTATACTATCATATCTATCTCTCTATCATCTCTCTGGGACAGCACGCATTTTCTTAATCTATCTCTCTATCTATCTATCTATCTATCTATCTCTATCTCTTCTATCTATCTATCTATAATCTATCTATCTATCTTTGATTAGATGCCTCTCTCAGCGTGGGTTAAGATTGTGGCGGTAGCTGCGGGCAGGTGCCCATACAGCATTTGACGTTCAGTAGCCTCTGGGACGCACGCATTTTCTTAAATTTTTGTTAGACGCATATTCACCGTATTAGTAATACCTATTATTTTTGCCGTTACAGCCGAACTTACTGAAGGCCGCCATCAAGAATACGTAAAGGGAGTTAACAAATACGAACTTATCAAGGCCTGATAATGAGAATGGACAAAAACTAAGGATGCGACACAAAATATCCCGTTGGGTTCGGTAGTGTGCCTGCAGTCGTTGCACATTCACGCAACTATAATCCGCTGTCGACAACATGCTGGCTTTAACGAACCTATGTTTATTTCAAGGGATGCTTTAGTGCAAGGGGATGTCTTTTCAACAGCGGAGAATTGCCTCTTCTCTTTGTGGCTGTTCTCACAGTGCGTATTAAGCACGGTTGGCGGCTGACTCTCCGAATGTTGACCACCAGGAAAAGTGCACATCAGGGGCACCAATCACTGGCGTGGTTAATGGCTCGGAGAAAAACAGCGATGTCAATCAGTCTTCGTGCGCGCGTTACGTACTGTTAGTGGGGCGTTACTGCTGCTCCTCGGAGGGTGGGCAGACAGCCTGCATGCGCGTTGATGGCCCTATATTCCAACCTCTACACCCTGACGAACTTCACCTAATAGGAAAGGGCATGAGAAGCATGACCTTGAAGCCAAGTTGTGCGTTGGCTTGGGCGAGTTGTCTCTTACTCGGCTACAACACACGCTCTACACTGGGTAATATTCTCTTGTCAATACCACGCTGCGTATGCGGATAAACATAGGTTAAACCAGCGGATGGGTGGGGAAGAAGTTGCCAACACACAATAAACTATAAACCTTCGGTTGTCGGCCGGCGTAAATCAGTGTTTGCTTGTGGCTCCATTCCTTGTTGCAATTGTTCAGTAAAGAATTTTCCTTTGGAGGTGTTCTCGCCGATATCTCGACCCACGGTGGCATCTCCGCCCCTGAATCCACCAAAGGAATTCACGAGAAAATCAACAGGCTACTGTGAGGAAGTGTTTGAGGGAAAGTAGAAGGGGCTATCCCTAGTTTACTTTGGAGTCTGATTCCGCAGATATCTCCGGTGCCCGCAGCCAGATCATGATTGACACCCTACACCGGCCATGACCTAGGTTGCCATTCTAGCGACGAGTCCGGCCGTCATTTGTCACTGGTGACATATCTGTACACATCCATGACGGCTGAGAATCCTATACCCCTTGTAAGTCACTGTAGGACAAAGCACGGCTGGTTGTAATAGTACACCGTTGTGGACACTATTAGCTACGCGTGAGTGGCCGGCGATCTGGCGCTGTGATCTATCAAAGAAATAAATGCGGTACGCTCAGTAAGCGCGTGCACGTCGTCGTCATGGCCTCCGTTCTGCGCTTCAGCAGCCGATAAAAATATATGTCCTCAACTTACATCTCGCACTCCTTTTAACATGGCGAAACTTGAAATTACTGCTATGACTTCTCCTTTAGAGGTCTTGGATATTGTCACGTAGCCAAAGACGACGCAGTTGTCTTCAAGCAAAACAAGTTTATTGGAGCGAACTTTGCTCCCCTAAAAACTCAAATAATACACAGGCGGCGAAGCAGCAGTCAACTAAGTGACTTGCGCAGGCGAGCGTCGTCGAGTGGAATGCCGCGGCGTCTGCTGTGCCGAGTCTTTCTCGAACCGTCGATTTACATTCAGAACATTGTAGATCAAAGAAGATTATTCCAGGCCAGTTAGGGCGAAACGCTCTCCTTATCCGAATGAGATAACCCGTGCGGCATAAAAATAAAGAATGGAACATGCGCTTCGCTTGGGACACGGATAACAAAGCCGGGCGCAGCCGGGCAGTAAAAACAAACCATAAATTAAACAAACCCAGTGCAAGGTTCGCGGCAATATTTGTTATTGACGAACGTTATTGACCGATTTTTAGGGATGGTTTTTAGAGCACTTGGGAAACCTGTTTATGTAGGTGCCCCCTTGGAATTTATCAATGCGGACGACACTACCACGAACAGGAAATAGGTTCAAACAAGCCCCCTACATCTTCGAAACGATAAGGAAAGATGTTGTGTCTACTTCCTTGATCGACGATGGGGAGGAGAACAATTATGGAGGTTTGCATTAGCCTGTTGGCCAATCATGCGTGTGAACAAAAAGAATGATGTAAATAATGATCATAGTTCCGGGAAGGACGGTCCGCTATCCCCCGGAGAGAAGAGCGACTTTGCTCACACCCTCAAAGTTCCGTGTACAGTCTTGGTGTATACGCTGGCAAATGCGGTACTTCACGATGCTCACCGTACGTTTCCATCCGCCGTGATGGATCGCGTGCGTGAGGAGAAAGCTACTACGATGATGACTACAGCACGCGCTGCGTCACCCGCACAGAACGGGGGCGAAGGAGTGCCTTAGGGTGACGTGCTTTCACTATGCTTTTTCTTTTCTTTGGACTCGTTCGCAGTGCAACGAGGCAGCGACCTCGACGTGCATGTGATGCTCCGAGTGTGAGAAATGCTTGGCTCGCCTCGTCCTTCTCAGGCCACCGGGCTCATCCCGAAGTAGAAGGGTGAATGTCGCGCCCGTAGTCTTGACGGATGGGACGGCAAGGCCCCGCGGCAACCTTCCGCGGAAATACGCGCAGCCGGCCGGCGTCGTTAATAAGCTGCAATGAATAATAATGCATGTGCTCCGCGGCGCGGTCTCTGTGTTGTCCCACGCACATTTCAAGGAATGGCTTTTTGCTTCGGGCGGCGCTGGAGTACGTATACGAAGTGCAGGATAATAATATGCACTGAAATTAAACGACTGGGGCTTCCCATTTTCTTTCCAGCGGACTAGTATATTGGTTTGTCTAGAACGTACGCGCGGTTACACAGGAATCATACGTGGGGAAATCAATGTATTTGACCGTATCAGAAGTTTACATGAATTTATCCGTATCACGATTATTAGTCACGATTGTGTGCGGGCTTGATTTCCTAGTTTTAATGACTTCGCATGTAAGTGTGTGAACGCTCAATTTTAGGCTTTTTCTACCGCTTAATGGGCGGTAGGTTTCAGTGTGCATTACAGACTCAAGGTTGCAGAGCATCTGAAAAGTCGAATATGTCGGCATAGGCCGATTGGTGTGTCTTTTCGACGCCACGAAAGTATTTCGTCGTAGAATCACAGTAGCTTCAGGAGAGAACGAGCAGTGTAGGGCTAATAATGCCTTGAAATCACCCTCAGCACTGCTGCCGTAAGCTGTGCTTTATAGACTTGTTATCTTGCAAAGGACCCCACACACATTTAGCACCGCTAAATTAGGGCGCAAAAGCCCAGTCAAAAAAGCCAAAGTGATGAAACGTCCCACCCTTACACCATAGGACGTGTTTGAAGCAAAAAAGACAACGAGTTATTTTCACTTTGAAACGGATAATTAAGAGCTCATTACATGAGGCGTCATGATGGATGTATCTATGACGTGATGTTCTCCCTCACTATAGGGGTGGGATTATGATCTGGTTCTTTTGAAGAGAGGCAGAAGCTCGCCACTTTAATGAGCATCCTATGCATTTTCAACGGTATCGCAATCACAGCCTTCTTCTCTTTCTACCCCTCAAAAGCGCGAAATGGTGGAGGATCTTATCTTTTCTGAGAAGAGGTGTCGTCATCGCACTCCTGATTCCATTATTTTATAAGTCATTACCGGGTGGTTATTGCAAGAACGATGGCAGCGTGTTTCGATCGATCGGGCGAACAAATCTCCTTTCAGACCAGCCAGACATCAGCGTCATCATCATCGTTATGATTATTATCATCATCAGCAGCAGCAGTTTGCCGATATTTACGGCATGCAGGAGACCTCTCGTATAGTATTCCAACCAGTGATAATCTGCGTCCCATGGATCCATTCTTTGCCCAAAGTTTTCTGGTCGCTTTAGTCCACCGAGTTTTCTGTCTTCCAGTTTTTGTCCCCCGCCTCTCTCTTTATTGTTCTATTGATCGGCTATCTCTGCAGTCGTCTATCCTCCCCACCACACGACTGCCAGAACTATAATTTAAAGACGATAATCTTTCTTGGGGTACTTACACGCAGAAATTAGCCTGTCTGTTTTGAGGAGGAGGAAAAAACGTTTATTGCTTCTATTGGACGGGAAGAAAGGAGCGCGGGATGGTTGTCGGCAATCCATGGTGTGTGGCGTCCTTATAGTCTGGGATGCCATGCCCAGCTGCAGCTCGGATGGCCCTGGTCACCAGGCCACGCTGGTTTTCCTGGACATCGCTTGTGAGCAGGACCTCCCACTGCTCCGGTGCCGGTGCGATTACTTGATGTGGCTGAAAGGCTAAATTTACTATAAAAAAATCCTGGTACCAATGATACAACGTCAGGAACAATTAAGCAAGTGCAGCGCCTGTTGGTACAAAACTAACACAGCCCGGAGGCTGCCAGTTACAGACACTTACAGAAACACACAAACAGTTTCAAGTTCACTGTCGACAAAAGATTAACATACAAACAATTTAAAGTTGCTTACAACCAAAAGATTAACATGCGAGGGAATTAAGGGTACAAAAAACATTTGATTCAACAATGCAGCAATATACGGAACAAGGTTGGTGTTAATGTCACAACGAGCACTGTAGCGCACTAACACCCAATTCCAACACCAAAATCAATTGTTACAACGGTAATTCCTAAAAGGTCTGGAAAGCTGGCATAAATAATAACTCTTTTGCTCCAATTAAACATCAGTAAACCGGGTCGACCAATGTAAGAGAAACTCTTCCTCGCCCAACGGGGCCAAGTCCCCTTCGGCAAAGGTCACGAGGTGTTGTCTGAAGAAGGAAAGCAAGGGCTACTGCATATGTAGACTGCGATTCTGTGCAACGGCCCGGCAGCGATTACACCATAGTATATAATCGCCAATTACTACGAATAGTTTGCCTAAGGGAGTGACAGGGGACTGTTTTCTCGGTTGATACCGTGCAAGCCCCAAACTTAGAGCGGCACGGTGTATGATGCCCCAAAAGCAACGCCCAACAGTGCAGCTTGAGAACGTGTGTGCCGTGGATTCTGGTTGACCGCAGTTGGGACAGGAAGAGTTCAGTGTTACTCCCAAGCGAAATAATATGTCTTTTGTGGGACGAATTCGCCAAGCTTTTCGCCACGGGATATTTTTGGCGCCCTCGTGCAGCCTACCTGAAGCCAGGGAAAATCTGGTGGATCCACCCGCCTGCCTGACCTCGCAGAAACTATTGTTCACACAGCCTGGCAGGTTGTTCATTCAATAAATCGAGATCAGCATCCAGTGCCCGAATTTCCTTAGCTAAAGTAAAGACGGCCTTGAGGAGTCTCGATGGGATAGCTGCACTGGGGTGTAGGTTGCTGGCCATCGTTGGACAAAGAACCCCTCTAGAAGGGTCGAGAAAGTAGAAAGTCAAAGGTCTGCCCGGAGCTTCTACGTCACGGAGGAATGAAGAGACGACTCTAAGGGCCAACAACTGGCTCATGAGGTCGATGCAAGTAAGACTATAACCTCCACAGCAAAACGCAAAAGAAAAGGTCCCCAGATAAAGTCGTCTTAGAGGTGTTCATGCAACCTCTGAATAATCTTCTCTTACAGCAGTACGTTAGTGCCGATCGGGACAAGGCAAAGCCCAGTGCCATCGCGGGTTCGATTCCCGGCCGCGGCGGCCGCTTTTCTGATGGAGGCGAAAAGCAAAAACGCCCGTGTGTACGAGATTTCGGCGCACGTTAAAGATCCCCAGGTGGTCAAAATTAATCCGCAGCCCTCCACTACGGCGCGCCTCATCGTCTGCGTTGCGTCCGCGCGTTAAACCCTACAATCAATCAATGAAAGCCCAATGCCATACCCAGGGATCAAGAAAGAGCTCGTGTGAATGAGATGTCGAAGTGGTCTTAAGAAATCTAAGGAGGGTACAACTTGGACCACAATGAATCTAAAGCAAACATCGTAGACTAGCGAAGATGGAGTCATGCATCCTCAAGCATTGGTGGTGGTGCCCACGGCTAAGGCGAATCTTCCTCCCCTTCTTTCTCCAGGAGTGGCATTGACACCCTGTGAATCAAGGTTCCCTTTGTCTCGTCAGTTCGCGTGATCCCAGATGCATTTCCCTTTCTATGGACATACGCTTTCATTTTCTTCATGCTGTTCTTTTCTGGCTTTTTATTGTTTTCTCTTGGACGTCTCGTTAGCGGCAACCTTGATGCACAGCCGGCGTCCGAATCATCACCTGCAGCTCCTGCGCCATTGGTCATCAATGAAGGAACTGCATTGGGCTCCCAAGTAGCTGAAAGAGTCACATACGAGCTACCCAACTTTATCATCATCATTAACAACAACAGCCGATGTTGGCGAAAAGCAAAACGCCCGTGTGTTTTGAGATTTCGGCGCACGTTAAAGATCCCCAGGTGGTCAAAATTAATCCGGAGCCCTCTGCTACGGCGCACCCCATCGCCTGTATAGCGTCGGCACGTTGCACGGAACCAATCAAACAACAACAGCTTCTGCAAGTCAACTGCAGAACGAAAGGCATCTGCCACTGAACTCCTACGGCTCTTGTCCTGCGCTGCCCGAGTCCATTCTTAACCCCCGAATTTTCCTCTTTCGTTCCTTTATCGAGTTATCGGCCTCCCTGACAGCCAAGCGTGACTTCTCCAAAACAGACAGTGGTTTTGCCTCCATTCTTTCTCGCAACGCTCGCGTAAATCTGCCTTAGCCTTTGCCATAACATGGGTACGTTGTCGTATGGAGCGCTTAACTAACACTAAATTGCGCTGTGTGTAGCCAACGAGTTTGCTTGGCTGTGCGGTTTCTGCTGTTTTCCTCCCCTTTCGAGGACGATGCATTCGTTGCCCTGTCGCAGATAACTGCGAATTTATGGGTCCTGTCTTTCCCGCTTCAAGATAACGCAAACGGTGGTTGTGTTTGTTTTACTTGTTCACGGAAACTGTTTGCGCAGGCATGCGCACACGTACACACGCACGTACGCGCAAGAATTAGAAGACGGCCTGAATAATGACAAATTCATTCTCGGTCCAATAAATTGGTTAACTGCCAATTTTCAGACCACTGTCTAGCACAAGTGCTTGCGTGCGGGCACGAGGCTCTATGAGAGTGTTTTCAAGTGATAGGAACCCTAATTATATATAAGGTTAGTATATTGCCACAGGTAGAAGCCACAGCACCATGCTCACCCATCTGCGTGTAAGATGCTGCGCACAGTTTGACACAGCCGTGCTCGTTCCAAGGTGGCTCAGCACCCATTATATCAATGCAGTCATCTACCATGGTCCGTGTAGCCTTCATTTTGCCATCACGCAACAATATATTGCTATCATAATATAATCACTGTCCTAATTGTATTCACTTCACGTTGTACACGAATGTGCTTATTTTAACACAGCTTCGTGGGACACAAAAATTTAATCGATTCACAAGAACGGGCCCCCTCGTACGCGATTTCAGGCCATAGGCAAGGTAAAAAAAGCAGGGCTGTGTGCTCCGCAATGTGATTGGGCAGCGTCGGCAAACAAAACTCAAAGGTACAAACCAGAGGAGTACGACGTATTCTCTCAGTGCAACGCCGATTTCCCGACTAGTGGGAAACACGCCATGGAAAGCGTACAGCGAGCCAAAACCATTGTTTCGCACACCCAAATGTTGATGCAATTTGTATCGATCAACTTTCTGTAAACAAGTAAATTGGGTTCTGTCGAACGCTTTCTGTACAGGACCATAACTCATTTCGCCTCTACAACCGGGCCTTTCGGTCCGTTGTTCAACGACACGATCCGGCGTCATTTGTCTGCATGTACGCTCCGGCAGCTCTTATATCCCAGGACAGACCTCGTTTCGCGCTGCGCACTACAGATAAGTCAAATAAGCCCTTTGTTCTCAAAACAGGGGGATCCAAAGGCACTGGCCGGTGGTGGGTACTGTAAAACAGACTGTTTTGTCCCTAAGTCACAGGAAGTTTTAGCTTAGAGTGTTGCCCTGTCACCGCACCGTTTCCGTCGTGCCGGGGCCCGTCTGCGCATGCGCGCGAGGGGACGGTGAAACGGGCGACCTGTCAACCGGAACTTATTCACTCTACCACAACGAATGCGCACATGCCCAGTAGGGTCTCGGTAATACGGAAATGTAAAGTTAAGACGGAGTGAAACACGAAGAGAAGATGTGACCCGCTTTGGGTGGATCGGTCGCCGATGATCAAAGCGATGATCCAATGAAAAGAATGGCTCGTGGTCGACGGAACGTGGCAAACGATGAGCTACTCCAAGCAATTTTGCAATATGTACACTTTATTTACACTTCGTATTTACAACTCTCAAGGCTCATTATCGCATACATGAGGTCGGGCAAGGCCGGCGTCGGGCAGGGCTCGCCGCTCTCTTTTCCGTTCCCTCTTTTCTCCTGAAACATCAAACTCCTCTGTTTTAGCACCGAAACCCGTTCACAAACGGGACGGTCACAATTTTAGAGTGGGGATGACTCATTGATCAACCAACCCTAGGACACAGATGGCCACAGTGACAAACAAACTTAGGTGAGTGAAAAATAGTCACGTGACCCCCCTCTTTCACCCTCATACGGAAACCTGGAGGTATTCCGCAAAACACCGATATAACGAAATGAAAACCAACCAACTAAACGCAAATCTAGCGCCGGCCATCGGTTGTCGGCAGCTCGTCTTAAAGTGCTGTCCATACCGTGCCCGCCTATAATTGTGATTGGTTGATTGACGCGCCGACGCAACGAGGCGATGAGGCGGGCCGTATTGGAGGCTCCAGATTAATTTTGACCCCATGGGGATCTTTAACGTGCGCGAAATCTCGTACACACGGGCGTTTTTGCTTTTCGGCTCCATCACAAAGCGGCTGCCACGGCCGGGAATCGAACCCGCTACCTCGTCCTCAGCAGCGCAACGCCTTACCCACTGACCCACCTCGGCGGGTGCCCATAATTGTGCCCCGCGCCGCCAAAATTCTAGTCCTTTGAAAACACATCGAGCTCATAACAAAGCCTGGTCGCCTACCTATTGAGGCGTCCCAGCTACCGAGTCGCCGGGGTCAGGCGTGGAGCGAATGGAAACCTCGCCCACTAGCTCTGAGCTGTGTAACCGTCGTAGAGAGAACATCAAGTGCCCTCTTCCTGTCTTTGACCCCTTGACTGACTTCCAGCTCCAGTCCGGTTCGGGAATTCTCATGGCGGTAATCGCGGTCGTTAAAGTGTCAACGGTCCTTTCCTCCGGATTTTCTAAACGAACGTAAGGAAATCCCCCTTCGAAAGCTATAGCATCGCTTCCGACTATTTTGGGGTGACCGACGCCTTTGTATACGTCCTGTCCGGGCCCGCTCGTTGGGTGAACACAATAGCGCTGCGAACAAAAATGAAGCTTCCGGGGTTTCTCCCCACACGCCCCTCGCGCCCAAGTCATCTCGGCTTCGCGAAAACGAACACAATACCGGCAAACATGCTATCCCAATGAGTGATACCTAGTTGCCGGGCGGAATTAATTGAGTATAGTGCGAGCTTAACAGATGCTAGCAAGTTAATTAAGCTAAAGGTAACTAAGGGTTACTGTTGTTTTTAAGTAGCTGCTGCAACTCCCTTTTACTAGCGTGTATTTAACATACATTACTAAGAGAATTTCTTCAAAAATGTACGATCGCGCTCCGCAGGTCCTTCATCGCAGTCCACATCACGCGGGCATTGTCGACTCGCGAGTAGACTCTCGATTTCGCCAAGGACAGGAAGTGTATGTTTTCGTTCTCCGCGGTTAATTCTAAGGATAGATGGTAATTCACAACCTCAGCGAGTGAACGGTGCGGGAAAATCTTTAGTACGTTTTATGGTAATTCAGCAACCCAGGAATGAACGTGTGTTTTATCTTTAGTACGTTTTACGTCGCTTGGCGGTTACCCGGAATCAAATACCATTCCAAAGCAGCACATTTTATATAACTTTAGTCAGGCGGCTTGGGGCGGTACCTAACTCTGCGCGTATAAAACTCCAAAGCAGCACAACGCTCAGGATAAAGTATTTTCATTCAGTGATTTGGCACGGGCAGTTCTACTCTGACCCTGTCTAACACTCTGTTTGGGTTCAGGATATGCATACAGTGTCAAGGGCACGGGCAGAAATTCCCAGTGGTCGACCCTCCTATAGTGCCTTCCCTGTAAATAATTGATTGATTATTTCATCTCGCTGGGCGCATACCGCCAGCAGCGCTGTAGAAGCGTAAATTCCTGTTTGTAAACCGTTAAAAAATCCCTTACTGTGGGTATGTGTAATTTTATCAGTTTTTAACATCAAGTGCCAAGTATGCGCCGACAGGCGCAGCTAAGGCCTACGATCATGATTTAAGGTCATGCGGCATCAACGAATACTTGCAGCTTGCAGAGTTGAGGGCAATGAGTTCTTTACCCAATGCGTAGCGGTTGATGACGTGACCTTTGGCCTAATGCCCTACGTTTAAGCCTAGTAATAGTTAACCTTCAAGTTCAGCCTCGCGACATGCTGGGCAGCGTCGTACGCATTGTGCGTCGAGCTTATGGTACCGGTTGACGACGATAGACCTCAAGCCTTGACGTAGGCCAAACGACGGGGCGTCGCATATCCGCGTCACCCACTCGCTCTACTGCCCATCAACCTTTGCGCAAGCGAGTTATAAGCTGTAAAACACGGAGGCTTCACCGAGTGAACGCTTGTTCCCCTCGAGGTATGCGAATAATGTAAGGTAATAGGGCTTTCGCACTGAACGGTCGAACATCCCCAGCATAGTAAATCGATTTTCGGTTGCGCGTATTCGCCCCATCCTCACTCATTAACCGCTAAGATATACCCCGCCACACAGCTGTAAGTGAACATAAAAACGGCACTATGTTCAATATGCCCTTTCCAACGACTCTTTCTGCAGTGAAATAATGAGACGGCCCCAAATAAAAAAATGCGGCCTCTCCGGTGATCATCGAACGCCGACACGCTACAGTTGATGGGAGGAACCCGTCGGTCAGTCAGCAGATGCTATTGAAATGAATGGCTCTTTCGTCTCGATGCGCAACTTGTCTTCCTTCTATAAAGTTTCTCTCTCTCTCTCTCTCTCTCTCTCTCTCTCTCTCTCTCTCTCTCTCTCTCTCTCTCTTCTCTCTCTCTCCTCTCTCCTGCCCATAAGGCTGAAGTTCCTCTCGGGGCCACACGCGGGCACTCCATTCAATGTAAGCTGATGCTACGACCTCTATCTTGTTTTGCTTTTATCCTCACCGGCCCGAATTCGATGCACAGAAAGATTACTTTCTCACGAGACGCTACCCCGCCCTTTATACAGCGATCTCAATGTCTATCCGATGAAATGGCCTGAATGGTTGGACGTCCATTCGAGTCATCGGTCTCACGCTTCTGATTCTTCGACACCTCACGCACCACCAGCGGTTCTCACAGGGATTTCTATTTGATTCTCTTCTGCTGTGTTGCCGTTGCTGAATGCTGGAAGGATCGTTTGAAGGTGCCACGCCCCATTTCGGATGTCAGTTGGGCAATAGTTGCAGCTCCCTTGTATTGTTTCAATGACGTAAAATAGCTGAAGCCGCCAACTGTTATTGCTGCGCTCTCTTTTTTTTCGTCTTCAGCATTCGCTTGTCTGGACCCCCCCCCCCCCCCCGTGGTGTGCGTAATTCTAATGCCCTAGCTTGGTGCTGCTTACAAACACTGCATCAAGCATCCCACCAAGGCTATTCGAGAGACGTTTCTCTTTTTCTTGCTAAAAATATATGCTAATGGCTGTCGAATCACGTAAAATTTTTCGAAATACTTCTTCAAGCATACTATAAGTCCCAAACAGAATTCAGCCCAAGCGAGAAATTACGGGGTGCTTAGAAGAAACACCCGCACCTTTCTCCAGAAGAAACTACCAAATTAAGATGAACATTCCAAACATTTTTAAAATTTTTGACGGCGCCGTTGTCAGTTCCTGTGGTTGCGATGCAGTGAACATTTTCCCGGTTGTTTGACGAGCCCATATATGTGTTCCCTTCTCCGTCCCTCCCCTGCTCAATTTCCATCCCTTTTTCCCATTCACTGCCCCCACCCTCCTCGGTTCAAAAAAATTGGGTCTCCCTTGCGGGAAAACGGCAGATGCAAACACACCCAAGTGGTTAGACAGACGCCGCCACAGCACAAATATTACTAGGATGCATGCCAGAGCGTAACAACGTTAAGAGCATTAAGATACCTGTCCCCTCCAAAGGTTATTGAAGAGACCCGAAGCATGCGTTCAAGCGGTCTCGTAAAGATACTCATCATGGATGATGGTTCGTCCCGTTTCATAAAATGAATGCGTATGATATGAATTACGGACTACCGATTACAGTCTTCGTCACAGCTTCTTCTATTGCAGCCATTAACAACTCGCCCAACCATACGTTTTATTGAAGACAGCATACACCGGTCTGGGCTCACCGAACAAGAATAGCTACAGCAGCAGTCTTGGGCAGTATTATATCTCGCTGATAACACCTTTTCTGTAGTTCTTTAAATTTCTTCCTAACTCGTAACTTGGGGGCGTTTTTCTTTTGTTTCATTCATCCACAACGCGCTTCACTTTACACGCGGTAACTCCTGAGGTGTTATGCCTCTACAGCTACATTTGTTTGTGTGCAGAATACAAAAGCGACAGGACACAGCCAGATCGTTTTACTATTTATTGGTCTTCATGAAGAGGTATCCGAAAGTGTGGAAGCAATTTCTTTAAGGTGGGCTAAAAGAAGGATGGAAAATGTGGCGCTGGGAGCTGCAGTTTGTGTTTAATAAGTAACTGCCCGTGTATAACAGCCAATGCCGAACCGTGGTATCATTTCATTCGCTTGCCCGCCCCGAAATCAATAAAGCTCTACTGCAGCGGTGCCGGTTCGGTGATCATCTGAAATTGATGACGTTCCGCAAATCGAGCGCATCTTCATTCTGCAGAAGAGGTGACTGCAGTTTAATGCCCCGTCAAAACGTTTCTTCAGTAAGTGCGCGACGTGTCATCTGTCACGTGCTATATCCGCCCGAGAATAGGCTTGTCGCACACAGAGAAACCACGCTCATTACCGGCTTGTGCACCTTAGACGCCTCCCTCCCCCCTTCCGGCTCACGCCAATCTTACATGTGACGCTTCTCTCAGACGAAAACGTTCCGTGATCCCGCTTGATATTCCCCCTAATCCACCCTTTGTTAGAACCATCCCCAGAATTTCCTGCATACGGCGGCTTCGCAACCTTTCCTTATATCTTCTGGGTATGCCCTAAAGACCCCGTACTTTTCATTTCTTCTGATGAGCTGTGAGAGCAAGCGCTAGGGAGCTCAAACATAGAGGTACAAACCTCCTTGGTCATCAGAGCTGCAGATTTCACCGCCTGGCACAAGCGGCGCCACCACCGGCCCCAAGCACAAGAGTTCAAATAAGAATGTTTTCTTTGCATCTATCAGCAAAGCCAGATACCTGTTGTTGCTGTTGCCGTGAAAACATCTATTTGATTCAGTGATGTTCATTATTTACAAAAAAAAACATTTCACAGGGTCGTATACAGGAGGAGGCCCGAAAGTCAAAGTCTGCAAGTAAGAGACTGCCTCGCTTATCCCATGATAAATGCAGTGATTGCTCAGTTTAATTCAATATTCCCGGGCTTTCCCTGCTCGCGGGTGACGTGCTGGGACTCGTTGTTAATGTATTGCTTGTGCAGCTTGAGCCCATACCTTTTCTTGCTTTTTGTAATTGGATACCGCAATGAGCAATCCAATTTGTATTCTTGATTAAAACCGCGCTGATCAAAATATACTTGTCTTTTCTCTCAAATGCGGTGGAGGTTTTATTTTCGTATTAAAAATATAGGGACATGTATGATTAATAGCAGCAGCTTTAGTATGGTTTGGAACGATCGGAATGTACTTCGTGTTCACCTTCAAGAATTTTTTTCACCCGCCTTTCGTTATTTTTTTTGTGAGCAATTGAACCTAATGTGACACACGAACAATTGAACCTAATGAACCTAATGTGACACACCTAATGTGACCGTCCAACGTTTCCGCATTTAGTAAGCCCAACAAAAGGTATCGTCCTTAAAAGCGGATGGGGGCGCCTCGCTTAGCAACCGCTATCGGATCAGGGCAAAGGTGGCTTCAATCAAGAGCGACGCCGTGGTTTTGGCTGAGTTCCACGTTTTGAACGAACGCAGCCGGGTTCGGCCCTACCTTCGCATAGCTCCTACTTCCTACAATTTGCTACCCGGACCTCAATTTAGGTATACCGAAATAGCCGGCCCGCAAAGTAGCAGCCTTTTTTCATCAGCTTCACTTAAAGGCACCGTATTTTGTGATTAACTTTGTATGTTGCAGTGACCTTTTTAGCAGGACGCAGCTGATGCTAGTTTTAAAGAAATGGTTTGGATGTGTAGTATCTTTACATATTTTACTATCTGGTGTGGTATCATTCAGTTGTGGCTCCTTGGTACGGGGAAGCTCGTGCATTTGGCGAACCTTGTAAGCATTCTCTGCATCCCATTACTAAGAGGCAGGCAGAGAAACGTTAAGAATTTAACCAAGGGAGGTAGGGCTGGAGGGGGAGATTCCTAGGAGTAGCATTTGCAAGTTATCCCATTAAGTTTCATTTCATTTCATTTTATTTACTTAAAGACCCCATTGAAGGGGTATTACATAAGGGGTGGGTACATACATGAAAACGTGAAAGCCATATTTTATTACAATGCAAGGTAATTTGTTACGGTGTTCAAAAAGGTGGAAGGACAGGTTGTAACTGTTAGCGAAGTTAAAAAGGTATGCCTCTCAATCGCAGAAACTTGCGAGAAGCCCTATTCCTGGCAACGCGAAAGAAACGCAAAGTATCTGCGTTACTTAGTTTGAGACACTCTTTTTGTCTTCGGGGCAAAGAAAAGTCTGGGAGAGTGCACGAAACTGAAAAATTTTCTTCGAACGAACCAGCCGATGAAGAGATTTACCCCTACATTCCATCTCGAGTTTGCAATGCCGTCAGCTGGGTGGCGACGCGCATCAAAAATATCGAAACGCAACTAAAACAAGGTGAAAACGTGTGGCAACGGGGAGAAAAGTATAAAAAGTAGTAGTTTCTGTGTCTAGCGTAGTTATTTTTTCTGTCAGCGCGACTTGCACTTCACTCGTATTCCAGGGTTTGTATTGTATGACTAATTGAAAAGCTGAACGCCGTGCAGTTAACCACAAAGTTAGACTACAGTTAACCTTGCAAGTGCAAAGCACTTTGAGGCAGGCATCGTCTGCCTTCTGAGCACCTGTCAGCCGTGTCGCCGCTGTCATTTTCAGAGTGAATAATAGGCCTCAACGTGCGCGAACATAAAGTATTGCCACAAAAATAGCAATGCCGTGCCGCCTAACCAAGCTACAGGTATATTTTCGGAGACAATGCCTGGCCCGGTACCTCTTGCACTTTTTTGCTGTCACCTTGTTACCTCATCTGGAGAACGTTGTAGAAAAAAAAATTGTCGTGGTTAAACACTATGAAACCGTGCTTTTCGAGTGATGGGTTGCTATCCTCGCCGCGATCGCGCAGAGAACGCGCACAAAATTGCACCGCCAAAAAAAAAACAAAGACACTGCTCGGAGTGCCCGCAGTTCTATGCACGAAATCGCAGTGAAATCGGATGCAGGCAGAGCCTCCTTGCATCATGTTCTGAAGGCATGCACCCTTACTGTTTTCCCCTATGTCCCTCTCCAGACCCCTCCCCTTGGAACGAACGAGCGAACAGACGCTTTTACACCGCAACCCCACGAGGCAATGGCTTGACCTTGGCTGACCTTGAAGGTCAGATTGACGCTACGAGGAACGGGGCGTTTTTTTTTCAGTTTGTACCTTGGTACTAGAGTTTTTGCTCTAAAAAGTGAACTTATACAACAGAAACTTTGGACACATTAAAAGCCACAAACTACCAAGTCACCACCAAACAGCTGGAACAGGACGCCCACGTGTGCCGCCATTTGCACGGAAATATTTTCGCTAACGGAAACAGCATACACGCAGTTGCTAGTGTCCGAATCGTTAAATTCGACGCAGTCACCCCCATCCAATGGGCACAAATGACCCCTATCGTTGCTAGAGTTGCTAGAGTTGCCCTATAGTTGCACACGCACGCACACGCACACGCACACGCACACACATGCACGCACACACACGCACGCATGCACACGCACGCACACACGCACACACGCACGCACGCACACACAAACGCGCACGTGCGCGCACACACGCACACACACACGTGCACACCACACACGCGCACATGCACACGCGCACACACACACACACGCACACACACACACGCACAGCACACACGCACACATGCACACACACACACAACGCACGCGCACACACACACCCGCATGCACACACACGCGCGCGCACACGCACACACACACACACGTGTGTGCACGTGCACATACTCAACGCACACGCGCACATGCGCACGCACACACACACACACACGTGTGTGTGCATGTGCACACACACACACGCACATGCACACGCGCGCGCGCACACAGCACGCGCACGCACACATGCACACACACCCGGGCACACACACAGAGGGAGAGAGAGGGGGAGAGAGGGAGAGAGGGGAGAGAGATCTGCTAGATCTGGCGATTTGAACTGGTGAGGTCCGCCCTGCTGGCGACAGGGCTTGCTGCGCTAGATGGGGATGACTACAGTGATGGGAGATGAATGTTGGACATTGCGGATGCTGCAGGTAAAGTTGGAACTGAAACAAAATTTGAAAAAAAAATCGGAAGAGTAAACGCTGAACCAAAATATAAAGAAAACGGTGCACAGAAAGGGAAGAAGTGTTTACCGAGAAAAACGAACATTCTGAACATCACAGCGTGAAAGGGTACATGTAAAGCCGTCCTGACAAGCTCGAAATCATCGATAGCATTTCGATTCGATATGCAACGCAACGCCCGTGAGTACAGAAGTCGCCGCTGGTTTACTCTAGCACACGACGCAGGACTTACATTATGCACTACTACGCCCACAGCTCTTTGGCAGGCACCAAAAGAGGACGAATACACAGGCACGGGCAAGCTATTCGAAATCATTTACCGTCGATGGGAATGAGCGTTTAACGAGCTAGAGTCTATGGCGACGAAAAATGAGTACAAATAGGCGCCCATTACTCCGGCATCTGAAGCCGTATTCGAGGGGGCGCCAAAGGAATGAATAATGACGGACATGAATGCAGCAAACACGCTGTGCTAGAGTGGGATAGATGAACGTAAAAAAGAAACGAGAGGAACACAGACACAAGCAAAAACGTAGTGCCTCACAAAGAATGGTAGGAATCATAAAATAGGCAAAGCGACCAAACGACAAAAAAAATAAGATTTTTGGGGTTGTGATTTGCGGGAGTTTGCGAAACAATCTTTCCCGAAGTCGAAAGCTGCTGCGGTAAAAAAAAGCCATTAGGCGCAGCACCCCCGATGATGTTCCCGACGAAATACATTACGGATAAAGGAAAATACGGCAAGAAAGAACGAGTCGATCATTCATGGGAACAAAAACGCTCCGGACCAAGGAAAGGAGAAGTACGCGAAGGCGCAAGTTACTGCGGGGTTCTTGAGACGGAGGACTATTATCGCGGCAGCGAAGCACGCTCTTTTGATGAAAGCTGCCGCGTTCCTAAAGACGAGGCTGCGGGTGGGAACACTTGATATTTCGGCAAATCACCCGCGTGCTTTCCAGACCGGAGCTCGTGCATTGAGCCTCTCTGACTGGAGCGTAGTTCTTTTAAGCACATCCCTGGTCCGTGGCATCATTGTTATGAGCTCAGCTACGGAGATTATGCAACGGTGCTGCTTACGTTAAGGTTGCATGCATTTTTGTTTCTCGCGGCCAAAAACACACGCCCCGCATTATTCGCAAAATAATTTGATTCTTTCAGAAGCTTGTACGTGCCGTCACTTGGACACCCATTTTGAGTAGATTGCAGCCATCAGTAGACGCCATATTCAAGATCAGTAGACTTCCAGGTAGACAAAAGATTGTCACAAATTTCGCGCTGTGCTAGCCGCGTCTGCCGTGTCTACGTTGCACAACCTTCTCTTTTTCGGCATCCCAGTCGTTTGCGTGTCTCGATTCCCCCGGCTCCTCGGGGTGGTGATCCCTTTCTCAAGACGAGTTGCCGCTTTCCGGTGTGTACTTCACTTCTATTCTGCCGTCGTGATAGGGATTCCGCGAACAGCCCGGGCTACACCATCGCTAGTGATCCATCCTCAAAGAACGGAATTACTCATAAATTATTTGTACCGCTGCAATCATGCGTAATGAATCATGAATCATATTTATATATTCTGGCGCATCGCGCACACGCTCCGGTCTGCAGTTGGGGACCACAGGGCTTTTACTGCAAGATGACATTTTAGACTGCTCTGGCATGGTCATCCGTGCACGTCGGTAGATTGCTGAATTTTTTCTTTGACTTTTTCACTGAAGTTGGGACCTCAAGAATTTCTTGAGATCTACAGACACCCGGGGGTGTATGACTGTGCATATAAGCGATTTGTGCTCATATACACACTAAAGTTTGATTTTCGCCGGTTTATTTTTTGCCTCCATCAGGAAAGCGGCCGCAGCGGCCTGAGTCGAACCCGCATACTTAGACTCAGCAGTACAACGCCTCAGCCACGGAAATGGAGCGGTTGGCTAAATCGTGGCCTTCGCTTGTTTGAGTGCTTATTCGCTGCACGCGTGGATTGTGACTGTTAACTCAAGCAGCCTGTTCATGCGGTGAGCAAGGGAAAAAAGGCAACACGTCGCTAAGTTCGTTCTATACGAAGCGAAGTGCATGGTGGCTCCTAAACGTATGAATACTGTTTGACTAGCTTTTATGTATAGCTATCAACCATGGCATTGTACTGCAGTGATGTTTCCGTGCGGGAAATTTTCCTTTTTACGGGGAATTTTGGGCTCTTGGCCAAAAGTGAAAAAGGGAATCTTTTGTAGGTGCAGGGAATTTCATGAGTGGTGGAGTAAAAAGAAAAAAATAATACCAAATCCGGGCCTCTCACCATTTATTATTTTGTTTTATTTTAAAAACTAACCTCAACACTTCGTTTATGCTCAAATATCCGCAGTCGTGTTCCCGCAAGCTGCAAGCATCCACGACTGCTTGAAATTCAGTTCATAAAGCAGGAGGGAGAATAGAGGAAAGAATACTACATGAGAAAGAGTTAGTGAAGCGTGAAGCGACGGCGGCTGAAGGGATGAAGCCTGTTCGCAGTATTAAAAGTATTTCGGTTGCGCTTTCGTCCGCGTGCTGTCAAGATAAGGCGCCAGCAGTTCCGGCGCTGAGCTAAAATTACGTCAATTACCCAACAATGTCTTGTTCTTTTTCATACGGGCAGTTTTTAGCATGCAAAGTAAGCATGCATGCTGTTTTGTACAAAACGCTGAATGCATGGTCCAATGCTGCTGAGCGGCACATTTAGTGAAACGGTGTCTGCAATTGGAACGTTACGCAAAGTAGACATAGCTAGGTGGCACTGGCTAACGCCTTAAACCGAACAGGTATCCCCGTAAAGATCTATCAGCCGCAAAAGGAGAATGCAGGGAAATTTGCAGGGAATTCTTGAGAAACCTGTGGAGGGAAATTCTAAAAATAGGGAATTCTTGAACCGAGAAATGGGAATTTTTCACCCCAGTACGGAATATCACTGTCGTACTCTGACTACATTTCTCAGTGCCTGTTCTGTTAATACTCCCGCAGAAAAACTACGGCAATTTTTTTCTCTTGTGAATTCCCTCCGGTGAACGACACCGATTGCAACCGAGGTCGGAACTGCTCTATGCAATTCATCTTTCTTCCCCCGCACTTCATGCATGAAGTACTCTCGACACCGGGATTGGCAGTGTCCCAGGCTCTCGTTGCCCAAGCCCGACGACGTCAACGAGTAAATGATGGGGCACGGTCTACTGAGCCCTCGCTTGGGCTGGTTATTAAACGCCGACGCTGCGGGTGTCAAAACCATCTGCTGCAGAAACGGCGTGGGGGAGGTCGTAAACAGGTTACCTAACCACCTGACGGTGACAAAAATCGGTCGTTTAGGACTTGATACTGCAGGTAGGAATGTGGCGCTGAATAACGGCAGGCGGAAAAAGCGTACACAATTCCTTTCATCAATTCATTATTTCAAAAATGCTTTACTCTGTAAAATGATTTACGTCATTCATGGGAATTTTCGCTGTCTTGAACCAACACCCTTATGCCCAAGCAAAAACAAAAGAAAGAACCCTTTTAAGGGTGCATTGCATAACGACCACCTTTTATAACCTAGCAGATACATAAGAAAACACCCATTTACAGGGTGTTGTGTCGTTTATAACACCCTGCAACAAGGGTGTTATTGAGTTTATGTTACAGTGTAAGCGCGTTACTCAAAGACAAAAATTCCCGCCTTTTTTTGTGACATGAAAATGTATTGACTTCCACAAATGACTTGTACATTACCGACGTACACCCAAAATCCAAACGTTAGAGTTACGGAATACACACACGATAGTTGCTGTGGGTATCCTAGAAAAGAGGTGCGTATCTGCAGAGTAGCACGCGTACTCGCAGTGTGGGATTGGCCAACCAAAAAGAATCCATCTCGAGAAAGCTTCGCGTTCAACCATCGTAGCCGTTATACGAAGGGATGCATGATTTTTTGAGTAGGTGCCAGTTTCAGGTGTTAAACCCCAAGATGTGACATTAGGCCTAAAGTCTTCAACCGCAACATGGAAAGACAGGCCTAAGGTCTTGTGGCTGACAGCCTGACGGCACGTAGAGCAAAGCCATTCTTCTCGTGACGGATTCTTTGGTTGCCGTCTGAGTTCCAAAGCACTTCGACCATGTCGAAACGGAGCAATCGGATAGACGCCGGATCCATAACTCTTATGACCCAGATTTGATTCGGACGACGGGAAGCGTTTTTTCTCTCACTTCACCCACGATCGTTCATCATTATCACTAGAAAAAGTTGGCTTTGCTACATGGCGTATTGGCATACAACGGCATCAGTGAGACAATAAAGCTTCGCTTTAAAACTCATGCTTTACGATATTCTCATGGCGGGCATTTTGTAGCGGGTCCCTTGACAGAGAGGTTTTCTAAAAGGCATCACCCGTTGTCGAAGCAGCTCTGAGATTTTTACCCCAACAACCAACTCAATCAACCTTGGCAAATTGGAGGAAACTAACAAGAAAGAATGAGCGCACTGTTATGCCCTTATTGTTCACGCTTTTATGAAAGCTTGGGGGAGGGGGAGGGGGGGTTGTATGCACTATCTTATATGTATTTAATTTCTTATTCCTGTACAAGTGTCGTCTATGGTCCGTCCGCATGTGAGCGTTAGGATCAACTAATATACACTGGTGTCTCGAATGCCTTCCAATCGCATGTCATTCGACTCAAATGCGAATGCTATGCTGCAGTGTGTTTTCAACACATTCGCTCAAATGACCGTCAAACCGCATGAGCATCCCGAGGTACATTGGGGCTCTCGAATGCCATTCACAGCAAAGCGTCTTTAGGTCACCATTAAAGATACAGGGCTCAATAATGCTCAATAACCTCGGGAAAACACAGCGGTTTGAGATAGGCGGTGAGGCAGTGGAAGTGGTAAGCGAATATGTCTACTTAGGCCAAGTTGTGACCCCGGATCCCAACCATGAGGCAGAGATAATTAGAAGGATAAGAATGGAATGGAGGGCATTTGACAGGCATTCTCAGATAATGAATGGCAGCCGGACCATTGTCCTTGAAGAAGAAAGTGTATGACAGCTGCATCTTACCGGTACTCACATACGGGGCAGAAACTTGGAGGCTCACTGAGAGGGTTCCCTTAAATTGAGGACGCCTCAGCGACCAATGGAAACAGAAGATGACAGTTGTAACATTAAGGGACAAGAAGTGAGCGGAGTGGATCAGGGAACGAACGCGATTTAAGGACACATTATTGGAATGAAAAAAAAATTGAAAAAATCCTGCTTACATGGTCAAGGAAGTTAGGGCAGCAGGAGTGAACGAGGACGGGCCAGTCCTACGGCAAAAAGATGACAACATCGCGCACTCCTTAGGGCATTGAACACTTCCAATCATACGGCGGGTGGCTTCACCTATCTACAGAAAGACACATATTGCCGTACAAGACAGTGTCTGGAAAATAAAAAAAATACCTGCAGCGTCTTTTTTTCACATTTCACAAGAATTTGCTCCTGAACGTTGAAAAGGATAAAGTGCAGCACAAACCGATTAGCTACTTCAATGTTGCTCAATAAAAGTGAGTCGCTGGTGCAGTATGCATATTTTCCTTTTTAGTCTCTTTGGATATTTCGACTTTCACATAATACGTTTTATTTCCTGTTTCCCTAAAAAAACGTTTCAACGAGATTTCACTGTATATATTACTTGCGTGCTTAAAACAAACACATTATTTTTAGCTGGGGGACTTCGTTTACTTTTCCTGTACTTAAATCTCACGCTATAAAGATTCATTACTACCAAACTCTCAACACCACTGCGAGAAAGCGACCAACTCATGTGGCCAGAGAGCACGAAACATTCGCCTAAAGAAGCCGAGAGAGGCAGGAGGCAGACTGGAAGGGCGATGTCGACGGCAACGACGTAAGAAAGGAAAGATCCATTACCGTTTCCTCCCGGCCTCTTGCATATCGTGCAACGCTCTTGGCACCGAGGAATTTGTATACACAACGCGAGCCTATAGGCGTGACGCACGATACGGGCTTAGAGGAACTGGTGTCCAGGGTATGCGTCACGGGCGTGCCGATGGCGATGGCTGCTGCCCGAGAATAGAATCGATGGATGGAAACACGCACCGCCCGCTTCCCCTGTACCTAAAGGAGCATACGATTGCGCGTAAATGAGTAATGCACCGGTAATAGACGACCGCCCTGGCGTCAGTATCCAGACGGCCCCGGTGTCGAAACTTAGCCGTGTTTCTGCAATCGTGTGAAGCTTAAAAGGACCACGAAATACAACTTTGGTCAAATTTGAAATAACTAGCCTTTGGTTACTCACTCAGCTCCATTCAAGCCACGAAAGACATTTTTAATCGACAAAGAAATGCAAGAAATATTCAAAAACTTGCAAATTTCGAGCTTCAGTGACGTATTATTGTTCGGAGTGACGTAGCGCGGGCCCGTAATAAAAGCATAGTTATCAGTTCTTAAGTTCACGTTAGCATTCATGTAATGCGATCAGGCGGAACTAGAGGCCCCAATACTCAAGTCAATGTTTCCTGGCGGAACAAAACTAATTCTGTGACGTCATAGAGGAATAGCCGAAAGCGGCTGGGGGGTCACGACTGCTTCACATGCTGTCTTTAATGTCTGGATGAATTGTTTGAAGTTTGCGATAAAATTGATAATATCAGGACAAAGCAGTCTTTTTGAATAAACCAACGTATTTTGTCTTCATGGCCATTTTATTGAGGCATCCTCCAGTTCTAGCGTCACGGATAACAGCAAGTTTTCGATAGCGGTGAAGCAGCGCGGAGAAGCACCAGAACAAATCGAGTTCGGCACTCACACCGTTCGACGCCGAAAGTTCTAGAACTAAACTGGAACTCGCAAGAAAATACGAAGACTAAAACGCGACAAGTCAAGCGCTTTACATCAGAAGAGTAGCAATCCCCGCCGTTTGTGGGGCTAACCTCTTCAGTATTCATTAAATCTCTCTCTCTCTCTCTCTCTCTCTCTCTCTCTCTCTCTCTCTCTCTCTCTCTCTCTCTCTCTCTCTCTCTCTATCTCTAAGCGCTGACACTTCGAAGTGCATTGCTACTGGACCTCACTCTTCCTCGGCAATTTCCCTCGAATTTCTAAATTCTAGCGACTGCACAAATACCTAACGTAAATTATACTGTCTCTTCAGCCTGCTGCTTATCTGATCGCAGCCTGCGGATGACCATTGATTTAGCGATCGTCAGAGGTTTGATATACCGCCAGGATTAATTAGGATAGCGGGCATCGTGCTGGGGCAAAGGTCAGGCGCGAAGTTTCACGGCATTGCTGATAACAAAATATAATAATATTCATTTTAATGGAAATGCGACTTTATTGCTCTCTAACGGGTTGTAATCATGGCCAGTATACTTCGATTATGCTGCAAGTAGATTTTTTATTGAATCTCCTCCAAGACGTGCTCGGATTAGTCTGAAGAAGGCTTAGACGATCGGAATAAAAGAATCTAGATTTGGCGGTGGCTAGTTGCTGCATGTATGCAGTTTGGCGCATTGTTTGTGTCGCTACCAAGGGGCCCGGCTGTTGCTCTGGTTCGCTGTTTTGTATAAACGTTTTAGGTGCGGAGCACCTAAGGGCCGCACAATGTCCGTCCGCGTCCGTGCGCATAGCATTTACAATCGCAAAAAAATCACACAGGCGCCGGCACCGGCAGGATTCGAGCCTGTGTCTGGTAGACCAGACAGAGTTAGTGTCAGTCGTCTTACCCATTGGGCTACGACCGTGAGTTAGTACCCGAGAGTCAAACGGCTTACTCCCTCGCCTCGCGGAGTACCTTAGGACCTCCCAATGTCCGTCCGCGTCCATCCGTGCGCACACCATCATCAAGCGAAAATCAAGCGAAATTCGATTTGAGCCGTGAGTTGCAGTTTCATTTACGGAATAATCAAGGTGCAACTCACGGCTCAAATCGAATGATGGTCGGGGCGCAAATCGGATGTCACTCGGGGCGCGACTGGGATCTCATTTCGAGTCCCCGTACTCCGCACCCTCGTCATCATCCACGGAGTGGAGATGTTGCCATTTTTTCGTCCCTTCTTTTTAGCAGGCATTTTTTAATGCCTTATTAAAGCAATGGATGTCGTTGGCGAACTTGACGAGAGCAGTAACTTGTGTCGGTCTTTGAAGTCCCTATTATGTTCTGATAACATTACCAGTTAGCACTGACATGCCCAATAAGTGCGCAAGGCTGAGCTCATTAAGAAAATGTCAAAATTTACTATTAATAGCACCAAAGTATATCTTGTTATAGTCCGTAATTACTTTATTTGAGGGCTTCATTTTCATTAACGGTAGTGAGACAGCACATGCGCATGACCCTATCGTCGCTCAGACCAAGAAGCATAGTTACAGATGTTACGTCATAGGGGGGGGGGGGGGGGCGTTATTAGAAAGTGGAGGGCGGTATGACCTCATGTAGCGCATGGAGTAGAAAGCGTGTATAAAGTCGTTCATTCCCCGCGATGTAGCTCAAACAGTACTCTGAATGTATGCAAATTGATAGGGAATCTTTCTACATACGCGAAAGGTCGACGTAGCGCACTTTCCCATCCGTCACCTCCTTTCTACAGCGTTTCACCAAAAGGGGGGAAAAGTCACACACGTATTAGGGAATGGTGTGTGACTGATTACAACCAGTAAAGACAGGATCGTGACAAAGTCATGGGCAACCGAAGCCTAACTGCTGTTGACTGATTACCACAAATGCCACTGAATCACGCGTCAATGGAAGCTGCGGGCCTGACATCATCGTGCAGGAATCATGCCGGCGTCTCTGCTTCCCGCTGAGTGTGCGCAGGCGAATCCAGGCCATGCGTCGGGGCTTGCACGCACTGACTTTCGAAATATGATCTGCCGATGCATGCGCCAGCGACAAGGAATTTGAGAAACTACGTCGCAGGGAACTATCTATGAAATGGGCAAATTCAGTTTGCAATGCGAGACGAGAAATGACGACGTTTCTAGGAACCGTTTCTCCTTGTGTGCCTGTGTTTGCAATTTGACTTTCGTAAAGGGACGACGTGCTTGGCTGTATCAAGCCAAACTCCGCCATCCTGGTCCCTTTTCCTAATCATATGTCGGTTTGATTTGTTGTGGCATATTTGTACTTGGACCTAATCTGAATCTTTTACACCGGTCGCTCTATAGAGTAGACAACCACCGTAACGGTTTTTCCAAGATGTTTGCTTTAGCAAAGCAGGCTCAAACTGTAAAACTTCCTGCCACACGTACCATCAAGCCTCGTGAAGATGTGTACGATAGCAGAGCGCAGAAGAAAGATGACGCGTGATATACGAGCGGGCCCTCCGCGTGTGTGTGTATGTGTGGGTGGCTGTTCTCGCGTGCTTGCGGACGTGTGCGGGTGTGTGCGTGCATGCGTGCGGGCATGTACGGGTGTTCGTGTGTGCGTGTGGGTGTGGGCTTGTGTTTTACAGCGTGATAGGTATTTTCTAGAGAAAGCCACATGCACCGTTATGCCCTGGGACGGTACACGGATCTCGTAACCCAACAGTGACACGCTCGGTTTGCCGCCGAAGCAAGCAAAGCAGTCGGACGACGCAGGCAGGTCACGGGCGGCCGTATACGTCGAGTAGGGTAGGGTGTTTAGACGCGACAGTTGGCGCGCGTCGCGCGGTCTGATTCAGGTCCAGCGGAAGTCGACCGACAATGTTCAGCAGATCACCCTATCTCTCCGACAGCTACTACTCGCACAGGAGCTCCTGAGTCAAGCCTATTGCCTTTTTGTTCGGCCTTTTCGTTTTGCCCTCTACTCTCCAGGCTATATACTTTATTGTTCTTTGTCACGACCCCGTTTACACATTTCTGCTTCGCTCTTGGCCCTCCACAATTTAAGCGCTGCTTGGTTTGTTTGCTGCTGGCTGCACGAATAAGTCGCTGTTCGGTCTATGAATGCGCCTGCTACCGCGGTGGCAAGAAGGGCTTCAGTTATCGCCTGAGCGTTGAAATGTGTACGACTTTTAAAGAACGTATCTGACAATTAGAATTTTTAATTATTTAATGCAGTATTTATTACTTTCTGCTTCTTTCAGATTGTTAAAGGGACCTTTTTTATTTCCTTGGGAAACTGGAAGTCCTACAAGTACACTAGAAAAAAAAATAATTGGTGAAGCGTGCAGTAAGTCGGGCAAGGCTTGAAACATAACAAAGCTGGAGGATTTCTTTCTTTGTAAGCACTGAAGGAAACACCACCACGCATTGCATTAGGTTTGAAATTGTTTAATGACATATCCTTTCGTTGCTTTTAAACTGTTAGTAAAATGCATCGTCATATCCATCTATATCGTCGTCTTCCTCATGCATGAATGTCGGGAACGTGTCGTTTTGTCCGCAGGCCTTCACATCTCTCCCAAAAAAGTAAAGCGTCAGCACGCGCTAAAACCGGCGGCAACCTGCTTCGCTAACTGGGCGTCTGTAGCGCGAGCTGTCTTGTGATACCCCCTTGAGGCGCGGACTCACGTGCACAGTTTTCTTGGTATTTTTGCGAGCGCCACGCGGAAACCTGGACGACGCCGGCCGCTCGCCGTCAAGCGCGTAATAACGTTTGCGGTAAACGATGGGAGTAACTACGTCCCAAAATTTTTTGATGACGACGCACACATTGCGGCCAGCAACAGCAGTTCCGCTGTTAGAAGAATAATGTCGAGTGCTTGCTCGGGAATTCTGCTGCATATATACGGGAAACGAAAGCTCCAACGACTGCTCGCTTGTGGCTTGACATTCGCTCAGATTTACGGCTGACACACCCACCAGCTAACGATTGCGCAGCAATCAATTTGGAGGTAATTGAAATAATGCCAACTTTCACACCAATGTTTGACTACTATTCGACGGAAAATTTGACCACTTCTATTGCATCTAACCCAATTCAGTTCAACGATGGCGACGTCAGTTAAGTGGCAACTTCAGGAACGTTTTCTATGAACGAGAACCTTCAATACGCTGCTGGTTGAATTCGCTTCCCAAGGAGTTTCGCTAAAAGATTGGTTCGCACCACTGCCAACTGCGTCGCAAGCACTGCGTCCGTGATTTGTTGAAAGAGCAACGCATCTGCTCCTGCCTTTGCATTCAACGTTCTAGGTTAAATTACCTTTGGAATTATTTCAGTCATTTCCCGTACCCCAAAAGAGATGGGCAGTTTCACCTGACAGACTTAGCAGCCGCATTACGTTCACTGTGAACTTACGCCTATTGTTATTTTTCTAGAATTTTTGGTACCACGCCAAAAAAACCTCCCGAGCAAAAAAAACAAAAAGGATCCGTGAAGACAAATATACAATTTTAGTCAGTTATTTCTACACTCCACCACGGAAGACGTCCTTTCAGACAAAAAAAAAACGAAAGAAATGTAGAAAAACCTTCAAATTTCGCGCCACAGGGACGTAACATGCGCAATAGTGACGAAATATAGGCCAGCTCTGAAAACAATTTGATCAGTGTGCTAACTGTACCACACAATTCAAGTAATACGAGAAATCGAAACTTTAGAACCCCTAAAATTGCCAAGTAATTTTTTTCTTGACGGGGACTTGAGTTCGCGGCCGCTGATCGCACAAACAAGATTCTGTCATAGAAACATAGCCTTAAATGGCTGGGGAGTCGGTGCTGCATCACCCGATTCCTTTATTATCTCGTGTAGTAGTTTTAAGTTCGCGATAAAATTGCAATCACTGTTATCGGGACAAAGCAAAATGCTTAATGAAGTTAACTTGCATTTCGTCTTCATGGTCCATTTAAATGTGCATTTTGATTTCACAGACTTTTCCCGTATACTCCACCCGGGAAGGCGGTTTCACCTGACGCAGTGGCCGCTTTGCGCTCTCTGCAAACGTAAGCCTTTTGTTATTCTTCGGAACTGTTCTGTCCCACGCCGGAAAACACCGTGAACCAAAAGTGTCCAGGCGAATGGATAAAAGAGCCAGCTTTTGCATAAGGTGAGGAATGGCAGCAAGTCGCAAAAGCGGGGTGCGAGTGAAAGGGCGACTATCAGCTGAGGTTTATTTTGGGCTATAAACTCGGCGGGTGCCGGTGGCAGGTATATTTTATATAACTCAGCCGGGGGGGATGTTTTCGAGGGTGAGAGCGCATATAACCTGCGCACACAAACAATAGTGACCTGGAACTGCGGCCTCGTACTACTCGGTTTACTCTCGCTCGTGTGTCGGTCACATGCGTGCTCGGGGAGGGCATTCGGTCGATCGCCCGCGGGTCGCTAGACGACACATTTAGACGCCTGGGGTGGGTACGGGAATAACCGCGTGTTTTGGCTGATCTATGCCAGCCGGCGGAAGGTTTTCAGACGTGTACATCCTGTTCCCTGCGCCAACAAACCTCATTTGTTTGTTTCCGACTTTCCAGTCATTCACGCCTACTTTGTAAGCTTTTGAGACGCGCTGTAACCGTTTAGTCTCTATTCCCTCTTTGGTAAGAGCGCATTACTCGCCTGTAAAGGCGAATCGACTAAAAATTAGTGTAGTTTCTTCTATCAGGTTCATTCCTCACAGTCGTTCACTGGAATACCGAGGTAGGCATCACACAATTGATGCACCGTGGTTTGACTTGGCGCTTGCGAATACACCCTGCGTGGCTTCACGGGCTCTAGCTGTTTGCTCACGTATTATTCTTTCCCTGGAACTCAGCCTTCGGAATAGTTTGCAGTAAAGGAAGATAAAAGATATCGCCTGCCGGGAGAAAATATCAGTGGCACCCAGGAAAATCCCAAGCGCTGGCAGAAGTCAAGCTCTACAGGAGTTCGCTGTGTCAATCAAGCGAGCGCATTCCGGTTTCATCCTCATCCCACGCACCCCACTGCGCCGGCGACTCGACGCATGCATTGAATGCCATTCCCGTTTTTGCGCCGACAGCCGAGCAATTAGTCAGATCGCGTAGCACCAGTAGCGACAGCTGCACCTCTAAAAACGTTAGACGACAAATCTGTGCCATTCAAAACGCCCCGATGATACTTCGCCACCCTCAGGTATGAGCAGTGTTGCACACATTCCTCTAAAACAGGAATGAAACCTCGTTCCTCGTTCCTTCCCAATTTCGAAACGAGTTCCCGTTACAAGTTCTTTTATTGCGAAAGGAACGCGTTCCAGTTCCACTTCAAACATTGGAACGTGTCATTACATTAACGTTACATTTCATTTTTAAAAATTAAAATAGGGTGTCGGATACCTGAGGCGAAATAAAGGGAGAAAATTAAAAGTCATATCGAACTTGCATATTATACGAATATGACACCGCCGGCCCGCATATATCTTGGGATAAAAAGAATTCAAAGAAATGCTGCTCGACGAATTTTTTCAGGGAGCACCGGACAAACTCCAGACATGTCTGACTGCGCCCCTGATATACAAAGTTAACATAAAAAACAGAGAAATGCCTAAATGATCTCAGCTAAACATATCTAACTCACAAGGGGCTCCTCGTTCACTCTCATTCGGTCAAGTGACTTCAAGCTTCCCTAAATCGACATTCTAGCTCTTTTCGCTGACTGGCCCAGAACACCAAACACTTCGGTTTATTACACAGAACACGCACCTCGAGGACCTACTAACTAAAACCCACTGGGCAGCTGATTGGCCAGGTCATCAAAACCAAAGATTTGGTACACAATCACGTGATCCACACTCCTCACGTCTTACTCCCAGGTATTCATCAAAACACAAGTATAACAGAGGTTCGCGTTGCTATCGTGAAAACACGGTAAACTCCACGCGCTCCCCGTACTGAACACCTACGACGCTGCGGCGTTGTGCTGGGAACGGTTGCGGATGGAAGGGGAAGGAGCTATGGAGGCGAACACCACAAGCGCCTTCTGAACCTCGCAATGTTAAGCCTGCATTGAGTGCCATTCTCGCCCTTCTCCTGACCTAAGGTATGCCGCCCTTGCGGAGCCTTCCCCCTTAATGAATCCGCAATCAGTTCCAGAGCTTTAAGACGTTAATATGACCTACAGCTATGATTGTCGGCTACCGAATAGTCTGCCAATGCACAAACTACTTCAGCCCGGTATACCTGTGAGGAATGTCAAGGGCTGACCAGCTCAGTTATATGCGCATAATATAAATGCATCATGTGAAGATCATTCCTTGCCTTTCATCTGAATATAGCGGGCCATGATCGTGAAGGTGTAGCATGAAAAACGTACACTCGACTTTTGCAGCGTGCCTTCCAATCCCAAATCTGCCGGTAACTAAGAGCGGCTACGCTCAATCTGTGATAATGAACAGCTCCACTCAAGGCCAAGTACTTGCTGACAAACGACTAATTTCTGTGCTACACAGTAACTCTCCATTGACAGTTGAACGCTCGCTTAAAAGTTGGCCATATGCATTTACAATGGGGCACTGGATAGACAAGTAATTCAACGACCTTCGGAAGGCCTTTGAAACAGCCGTATTGCAAAAGTTCCGCTGTCTGAATATCTCAGGGTATTCTTAACTCGGCGCTCCGCGGACGTTTCTAGATCCCATTAGGTTTCCCTTTCGCAAGAACGTTTCTTTCGGCGGCCCTCGTTGGAGACAGTTGTCCCTGCTGTGAATGAAATGAAAGCCGTCAATGTGCGTACTGCTTGCCGAACTAAGGCAAAGTATGTAACGCCATTAGCGAAAGTACACGCAAAAGGGCGCAGTACGCGAAAAAGGAATTCCAGACGTCTTAATTGCTTCGCGACGCGCTTTCTAGACGCAATTACGATGCGAAAGCACGTGCCGGCGTACGCGCTGACGCAAACATCGGCCTAGACGGCTCACCCACACCGTGTACATCAGCGCCTCCCAAGCCGGCACGGGAAATCCATTAGTAACAGCGACGTCCTTGCTGAGGGCGTAAGCGTCACTCTACGTGAATCATCACCCCCGTTTTGTCTCTCACGTCAGCCCAAAGAGACACGTACAATAATATTGCCCCATGGCGGTTATGAGAGAAATGAGATAACCGTTTGCTGTCCTAGACTCGACATGCAAAGGGTGCAATCCCCGCAGGGGTGGGTATGTGCCATGGTTGGGGCAGCCTAGCTAGCCGTCGAGGGAGAAGGAAGACGCGCTGCTGGACTAGCGTGTGCACGAGCAGAACGACCTACTGCCTGTCTGAAAATGCCTTGCAAATTATCAGTACAAAAAATTATTCTCCGTTTATTACTTGTAAGTAGGCGTTTCTTTGCTCCGTGACATATATTTATTAATGTCCCGAACATATATTTTCCGCATAGCGAGCAACCTGCTGTAAACGTCCTGTTACTAACGCGTTTATTCTCGGTAGGACTGGAGTGAACATGTGCGATAAGGGGAAATTATTTCAGAGCGCTCTCCCCTAATGTCAACAACGACCGCCGATTAACTATCGCTCACAGTAGCCACACTCACGGGGACAAAAAACGTATGCTTATTTGGACTGGCATGTTGTCTGAGTGCAGGGGGCATTTAGTTCTGTGTCTCACGATTTCCTTGCTCACTGAAGAACTAAGAAGATGCAAGGTCGGGAATTCCGGCCTCGATGAAGCCTTTCATGTACTATACGCAAGGCATTAGGACTAAAATCTGCTATAATGAAGTTCAAACACGTCGACAAAGGACCCTAGTTTGGCAACTTGAAATCACAGGGTGTTAAGAGATAATTTTAAGGATCATAGTCTTTCCAGGCTACTTCAACGCGAAAGTTTCGGTCGGTCTGTATGTCCATCTGTCTGTCTGTCCCACGATTCAGCCTCCCGGCTACAAGTTTAAAGAACTCTTGAACGAGGCGTTTATATAGGCAACAGGTTACCGAACTACTAAACCTAGTGGCATTGTTCTCAACATTGCTCAACATTGTTGAGCAATGTGGCTGAACATTGTAGAGCAAAATGAAAACACCAGGCGTATTTGAGGCAATACCTCAACACAAAGGTGATACATGCAGTGTTCTTTTAATTACAAATGCAGGTCTGCTTGATTTCGGTGATAACAAAAAAAAAATACGCACTGAAAAAAATGTTTTGACTCTAAAGTAACCCTATCCATCGTGACGCCATTCTTAGAAGACGAATCTTAACGAATGGTTCTAGTAGATTGCACCAGCAGTGGAACGTGGCAAAATATTAATTGGCCTTAGCAGACCTCGACTGTGGTTATCGGAGGAGGAGGAAAACGGGAGATGAAGAGCGTGAGAAATGCGCGGGAAAGAAAAGAGAAACATTTTCGTAGCAGGTGCTGCAAGAGACTATCGTGTGTCGACGACATTTCCTGCAAAGTGAGCAAACTACCCGGCAAATTTTCTGTAATACGTCTTCCAACCTCTTTTTCCCCTAACTCATACCAGTGCCTCCGGCCTCCTCCTAAATAAAGGTCATTCGCTCATTAATTCGTTATGAAGTTATCTGTGTCACATTCCACCAAAAGTCAACAGCCAACTATTAATATGAGAGCGCCTTTGCCGTCCCTTTGCCTTTGATATGCGTTACCGCTGCAAACTCCTTGAATCGTCGTTGAACCACGCGCACTAAGTTCCCGATAAAAAACAAACAGATGGCGCTGCCTAAGCTCCTGCAGCGCTTACCAGTTCGGTCCGGTTGTGTGCTGTGGCGACGATACCGGTTCAGAAGAGTGCATGGCGTGGAATCGTAAATCACCTCAGGCATTGTGCATGAACAGCTCTGTTATCGAACGACATAAACACCTTCCTAGCGACTCGGAAAGCTATGATAGGACCAACAGAATGAAGGTCCCATAAACAACGCCAGGAGAAAATATACTTCCCGGTGGCAGGCCTAATTAGTTCTATTTTGAGCTGGATTATTTTTGTGTCGTAGCAGTTTCGTCTTGATTGAGGCTTAGCGAAGACGTCACGAAGCCTCCCTCAGTACCTCGCCTATCCCACGGAGCTTTTATTACAAATAGGACAGGTTGCAAAATCGAATTAATGAAAGCAACAAACAGCTTACAGCCGTTCCTATCAGTGTTTTTGAAAACACAAAGGAAGAGACCGGGGCCATGAGCAATAAAAACACCCGGAGCCAAGGCTTTCGATCTTTCCGCGACTCTGGGATTATTTAGTGCCGTACCAAATCCGTGGCCTGAAGCAAACGTTCAGACTGCCGCGAAGAACTTCTTTTTAAAAGCAGAAAATTTGTCCGTGAACTTATTTCCTTTGGGAGCCACTGGGTCGGAGGTAGTTCACTCGATTTGTAATCAATATGCTCGCAGTATATATACCATTGGTAGTGGGTGAGCCTGACCACCATCATGACGCATTTTTGACACCTCTGCAACTGCATCAATTACTTATGTAATATTTCGAAGGTCCTGTTTCCCGCAAGCAACCTTTTCTTGTCTGCAAAATTATTGATATGCGACGTCATACACTCGTCAAGAACACAATAAGTCATGCTGGTATAATATATCAGACAGAAATTACTAGTACGCTCAATTCAGTCGGTTGGCCTTTGCAGCGTACTTAACCTCAACCCCCGCGTGGACATGAAACGGAGTTGAGTCCTTCGAGAGCAGCAGTTAGAAGCCGTGCTTGCTGAATAAAACCTGGCTTGCGAGTGAGAGGTATGGCTATCGACATTCTGGCTTTAGTGTTTGACGTTGCCCATTCGGGACGGTACTCGATGCTTCCGTGACATTCTTCATGAACACAGGCTACGTATAGAAGCATCGCTGTAGCCAGAAGTATTTTAGGTGCGGAGTACCTTAGGACCGCACAATGTCCGTCCGCGTCCGTGCGCATAGCATTTACAATCGCAAAAAAATCACACAGGCACCGGCAGGATTCGAGCCTGTGTCTGGTAGACCACAGAGAGTTAGTGTCAGTCGTCTTACCCATTGGGCTACGACCGTGAGTTAGTACCCGAGAGTCAAACGGCTTACTCCCTCGCCTGTAACGGTGCGGAGTACCTTAGGACCTCCCAATGTCCGTCCGCGTCCATCCGTGCGCACACCACCATCAAGCGAAAATCAAGCGAAATTCGATTTGAGCCGTGAGTTGCAGTTTCATTTAGGGAAAAATCAAGGTGCAACTCACGGCTCAAATCGAATGACGGTCGGGGCGCAAATCGGATGTCACTCGGGGCGCAACTTGGATGTCATTTCGAGTCCCTGTACTCCGCACCCTCGCCATCATCCACGGAGTGGAGATGCTGCCATTTTTTCTGGGGCATGTTAAAGTAAAGTAAAGAAGTATTTTTCTGGGGCTTCCGTTAAAGAATTGCGAAAAAATTCCGATAATCGAGAATTCTTTCGATTATCGCTGCCTTTCGCCCTCAGATTACTTCAGAGGCTCAGTGCCCAATAAATTTGGAGTTTACTAACAACATGCATGAACATCAAATCCCTTAAATACAATTGAGGTGTTTTTTAAGAACGGTTAACTAAGAATTTTTTCGTGTACCCATAAATACAAAGCAATGGTTATTCGAAACTGCCATTATACAAAGTATGGCTTGTTGGTCTCAGTTCCATTCCTCATTTCCTGGCATAACATATGAGGCAATTTGTTACATCTCTCATTACTTTCTCTTACGCCTTCTGGAGTATTATCACTACATGGCTGCGTTTCACTCTGCCTACAGAATGGAAAACAGCCAGAATTACAGCAATACTAAATCTCGCAACACTCCGCCGTACCCTTACGAGGGATTAAACCGGCCCACGCCACTCGTTTTAACTTTCTCGGGTTCGCAAAAACCTCAAAAATAAGATGCTGTGCATCTGAAGCGCGTAGAGGGCAGGGAACTGCGTTTTCTAGGCCATCAAATATTGCAATGCCCTCGTGCTCACGACACGTCGTAGACGCCCGAGTTACGGCGCGGGGGTTTAAAAGAAGGTCCCCTTCACCCAGAGTACTCAGCGTGGTCCTGGCCACTAAAATTGCCTTCACTGCCTTCAATTGCCTTCACTACATAAGAAAGTGAAGGGGGGGGGGGGGGCACAGGCTCCCTGGTAGCGTAGTAGAGGCGTTACCTGGGTTTTAGAACAGAAAACCATTAACAACAAAAGGATGCGGTTTGTACTTTCTTTTTTGCATTTTATTAATTGGTGCTCTGTGTAATTGGCACGGGGAAGAAGAAGGGAGTAGTTTTGCGGAAAGGAACGGTAGCACTAGCTCACAAGCTGCCTGTTTAAGTACGTGTCTACAAGAATCCAGCTGACTGCTTTTACGCTACGTTTTTCATCCACCAACCAAGTTATTAGTGCACAATATTCAATTTGAAGCAAAGGCGTTACTAAAATATCGAACATTTTGATGATTGTATATCCAGCAGGTTTATTTACTCTTGATCTAACTGAACCTATTGTGACAAAGACCGTCAGCACCGGCTAGCAGCATCTACAAAGAAAACTCCAGACCCGCCTTGCACACTTATAACTTTCTTGTTTACAAAACACTGCCGACCCGAACGCATCAATTGCTGCTTTCAACGTTCGCCCTTTCCTGCCTCCCTTTATGTTTGTCTCCCTTGTTTTTCTATCGCGGAAGTTTCCCTCGAATACCCGCATCCGTTCACTATTTTCTTCTTTTCGCAGTGTCTTCGTGGGAGGCAACGGGAGCTCTTTCCGCGATGCTCCCAACAAAGGAAAACCGGACAAGACAAACAGAAACGATTTTGCCGTGTGAGAAAACAGGAAAACCCGGTAAAGCCGTTACGTGGGCGGTGCTCTCTCTTTGCACTGCTTCGAAAACATACAATGACTGGTTACAAAAATACCCGCTGCCTGAAGTATTTCTCGGAAAAGGGACCATCGTGTGTCTTCTTCTTATTATTATTGCCAGCTGTACAGTTCAGCTGTGCTGATAAAATTCCCGGCATGGGAATGCGGATGTAAGCACTCCTCTGTTTTCTTTTTCGCTAGCCCTTTGTTATTTTCCTTGATCTCAGCTCTGGCGCTGTCAACAGTCACGGAAAAGGCTTCTCTGCCCGGGGCAGTGTTTACAACGAGATCATAAAGATTGTAGTGGTATTTGTTTTCAACCGAGTTCTCGGCACCCAACTGCAGAAACTCGGTAATTGTTGAAGACTATTTTTTCGTTCGCTTGTTTTCCCAGCTGGTGAAGGGGGGCAGTCTGAAACAATTGAGTGCTTCTGTTGTGCTTTGGTTTGTACGAATTTAACCAGAACCAAGCGTGATGTCTTTCCTCCTCCGGTCAGCGGTTGTTAACGATTTCAAATGAGGGCGTGAAACAAGATATGTACAGCGTCTTTTCACACTTGAAAAAAAAAATGCAGTAACAGCTTTCGCTATAATTGGGAGGACATAGAAAAATGGGAGGAGGCTCATTGAAAATCAGCACACACCACGATGGCGTGTGCTCGTCACTGCATGGAAGCTCTTCAAGTCAAATTACTATGCGAACAAATCGCGAATGACATTTCCTTACGAGGCGCTAACGGTTCAGTTGGGCTAAGGTCATCCAATTCTGTCTGACATTGCTCCGAGCAATGCCCAAGTTCATGGCTACGCCGTTGCGCGGAGTACGGTGGTTACATTATGAAACGCGCGGGTCCGAGCACGCGCGAATAAAAACACCAATTCCCACTTTTGAAAACTATTGCAGAGACACTTGCGGCATGCAACCAGCATTTTGCCCGAACATACGTTGGTTGGTAAGTGGTACAGTTGAGCTATTACATTTGTTACTGTAGATAATGAAGCCTGCAGTGCTCGCTATATACTGCCATGAAAGCAAATAGTTGCAGCTTTATTGGCGAATAAACGCGTAAAAAACTTCGTCACGTGTGTGTTCGTGGCTTTTCATGTCATCCCCGACGTGTGTCCGTCTATACTTAAATCGAACTGGTGGCAGTAGCGTTTTAAAGCGAACGCTTTCTAAGTGGCACCAATGGCGTCCTGCCAAAAAACTAATGCAATTTCACTTAGACCTGTTGGTCGACCGAAAAGCACTGATAAGATCTCTGGACACATGGCGCGTGCGTCAAACCGGGCTGCCATGGTGTCTATAAATGGTTACTCGGAAATCGCGAAAAGGGAACGGTTCTAGATAAGACAATACACGCATTGGTCATAAAGAAGGGGTGCAATAGTATACCTTTATGTCATAAACCACGTATCGCTATACATTCAGGTCATTCGTAGATGCGCTTACTTAGTGCGCAAAAAATCGTTGTATGCGCTCGTTCTTCGTTTGATCTTTGAAGGTTTGACGATCGATCAGACGCACTTTCAGTGAAGGTTAAACGCACTTATAGCGAAGGTTTTAAAGGATATTTGACGCAGTTTTGATGTGACAAAGATGTCGCGTTTCTCTCAACTTTCTTTAGGTAGGGATCATAAAGTTTTGTAACGTGTCTTTTAAGAGATGGAGTCTTAGGAGACAGAAAAAAGCAATAAACAAAATCTGCCGTACATCACAGAAGCCTGCTTAGGTGCTCGATTAATTTGATGATTTTGATGATTTGATGATGATGATGAGAAAAAGAAAATGACGTGCGATGCGATGCGCTCACGAAACAATCAGGAAGAACGACGAGGCGAGCGAAAATGTTGGTTATTAACAAAGGGTCAGTAAGCTGTTAACTAAAGATACTTAAACATTATTAGTTCATTCCGATATCGGTACGAAGAATAAGGGTAGATGCACTCGAATTATAATTATAATTCGTTATAAGGATAATTATAAGCCGTTTAATGAATTTTATAGTAAAGTGATGGTGTATTGCAACAGAGTACATGATGTAAAACTAAGAACGCTCGAGACCTCAAGAAGTCCACTGCAACAGATGCTCATGAAAATCTTCCGGAGAAGCAGCCACAAAAAGATATTGCATATCAATCCGAACTGGAAGCACAAGAACGAGGAACGGCCTCCTCAAACTTCAAAATTCCTCGGGCCCTAGTCTGTCTGGTTGCCTTGAAGTCGAAAACCTAGCTATTATCAAACACTTCGGTACTGCTACATCCCATTGTGCCTTTTCCTTCACTCTCGTTTCCTCGACTTTCAACGAGAATTACCCCGACAAGCAGATTAGCCGCAATTTATTCGGCAGCTTCCCCCAGCGTTACGGCTCTCCCCCGTGTGCACCCGTTCTACGCACGTGCCTCCACGTGCACCTGTCAAGGCGCACGGATAAGGCTAGTTAGAGAGTTTTAGCATAGCGGCTAGCGTACGCTACACTAGGGTCGGCGGGTAGCAGGACCTGTTTGCGTATGCGCTCGCGGGCCCGGCGACGAGGTTGCCCCTAGAACCACTCAATAAGCTACGCTGAAGAGTCGCGGCACTGACACACAGTGGCAGCCATTTTGGTGTCTGACGCCAAAGTGGCCAGCTTTATGCGCCCTATTGTGGCCGACCTTGACGGGCGGAATTGGTCCAAGCGCCGCTTGGCAACCATGACAGCTGTGTTTACTTTTTGAGGCTTTCGAACCTGCAGACCGGTGCGCCAGGGTCACGTTCGGTTACACTACCGCTGCTTATTTAGTGGATCTAGGTTACACAAGAGACACTAAATAAGCTACGCTCTACTAGTGGCTGTAGGTTATGCTAGGCCACAGTCGTCCTTTCGCAGCGGGAAGCGAAGCAGGTGTTTTAATTCCCCCGTCCGGCCGGTTGAAACAGCCCAATGCACAGCATCACGGCATCACTACCCTGCCTGGGGATTAAAAACGCACTCTCAACGTGTCGTACCGTCACACTGCGCTCCGAAAATCACGATTTATCGAAGAATTCACCCACGCGGCAACACAGAGGCACCAAAATGTCAGCGCCCATGCGTCTTCTGGCGAAAACAAATCTCACGCGACGCGGGTCGACCAAAGGCCGCTGTCTGCGGCATACAACAATAGGGAGTTTTAGTATAGCGTTTTAGCTGTGGCGTTAACGTTTTGCGGGCCGCAATCACAAGCGGATAGCGCCTCGCTAGGCTACGGTTAGCGTGCCCGCTAACGCTATGGGCACGCTAAAGTGCTGCTTTCCGCTATACTAAAACTCTCTAATGAGAGAAAAGACTCCCGATACTCTGAAACCTGATCTAGTGGTTCTAGTCGCCCCTTACCGGGACGAATTCGCGGGCTCGGCGAGGCGGGCCGCTCGTCCACGCGGAACGAATACGCACCTGCACAGTCAGGTCCCGCCACCGGCCGCAGTAGCGTTAGCGAACGATACCCGCTATGCTAAAATTCTCTATTGTTACTTTTCCGGCAGGGTGCCGGGTTACCCCTGTGGATCGCGCACCTGGCTGCTTCGCTGGTCATCCGTGTTTTAATCCCACACAAACCCATTTTATTTCTCCCCTTATAGCAGCGGCCGTTTTGGTACCAATCGCGTCGACGCCGACGACTACGACTGTGGTGACTTTTCAAGTTTGATAAGACACCCAAGGCTTTCGCCATAATCAATGCTCAGGGCGGCATGCCGATGCTTCACTTTCTAGCGGCAAACTTAGAGTACTATAGGTCGGCACAATTGCCCCGTTAATAATAAAAACACATTGCCCTAGTGACCCGACTCCCTTCGCGTCCAAAAAGGAAGCTCTCACGGAAGTCTAATTATTCAACGGCAGTTTTATGTGCCATTATTTTCTTGACTCGTTCTTGGAGGTTCTCCATCATTTCAACAGAAAAGTTGGTGGTCATGTGCCATTAGCCTCGGCTCGAAGGTAGCGACCACGTTTGTTTCACTTTGTGAGCGATGCGGGAAGCGTTAATGCGCGAGCACTTCTTGCCTTCCACTGTTTTAGCATGTCAAAATGCTGTCGCTTCTAGTATTGAAGATGCCGGTGAAAGGGCGCAGCTCGAGGGCATGGGTGCAGCCGAGAGGCAGCCAGACAGTCAATGGACTCCAGCGTGACGCACCTTCGACTGGCGTCCGGTTCGTGATAGCTTTCCTCGGGTAGAACGTCCAGTCTGGGGTTTTTCTTACTGTGCGTTGAATAACAACCAGTATTTAGTATTTAGTACTGTGCACTGTGGTGAAAGCCAGCATCTCGGATGAGAGAAAAGAAAGCCACAACTCTGAATCCTGTGTGCCTTTCTAGCAACAGAGTGTCATTTCATTAGATTTCTGAATGCACCATTAAGAAAATGGAAATCGGCCTGTTAAGGCACAAATTCATCAGTTATTTTTAGGTGTGCTGTGGACTCATATTTCCCGTTCAAGCGCAAATGCAAATCCTGAATATTACGTGTGTTAGGTGCAACAAAATGTATGGTGAGTGTGAGTGTGCAGCGAGATAAAATGCGTGTAAATGAAAAGCTGGTAGTAGAGGCAAGGGTGGCTGCTTCCTAGGGGGATTGGTACTATATTTAGCATGAAAAGCGAAGAAAAGTTTTTTAAATACATGAAGCCGCCAGCATCACAGCGCTTTTTGACCCTCTCTGCTCTCTATTTCTTATCTCTTTCAACTGTTCTTTACATATCTTTCTTTTGTTTTTGATGCCCTGTGGCAAAATGGTGCAATAAAAAAATCTTACTCAAAAAGAGAGGCAGGATAGGAATAGCATTGCTGAGTGATTCATTTTCCAATTTATTTTGCGGAAATGGGTGCACCTCCCCAGTGCGCGCAATGCGTGCGAATGAATCAGTGAACTCTACGTATTAGAAATTACTGACAACCTCTCTCTCTTTGCCAGAAAACCTCAGTCGATTCGGCTACATCCTGGACGCCTCCTACCCGCCAACGTGACCCCAACGATGGGTTTTGGCGCGCTCTTCCAGGATTCTACATGTTGCACGTAACTTTACGGGACATGGAGCCCACCACACGTTAGCCCAAGGGGTCACCAACTGGCGTGGTGGCGCGGCAGTTCTTCGCGCGCGTCAGGTTAGCCGAGAGTCGTAATGTCTTTCCTGCGGACAACCACCTCAACCTTCCCTCTCGCCTCGCTGTTTGCTTTTTCTTCATACTGCCTATTTACTGCACACGGATGGCGTAGATTTCGTTGCTGGCCCACGCGCGTGTTCTTCAGGAGGTTTCGGTGTTTGATCTTCCCCACCCTCCGCGTAGCCCCGGCGTTTCGCGTGGTAGCTAGGCGGTCTGTCGGGGAGCGTTAATGGGCGGATCGTTCGTAACCTCCCGAATGCCTTATACAGTGCACGCCTGTCTTCTACTCATGATAGAGCGCGCACATATGCGCAAGTGGGATAATTCCTCTGGCTTCAGCGTCGTGCCCTGTTGCAAGTACAGGTACTCTGATTGCTTCTGTCGGCGCTTCGTTAGTCAATTAGCGTTGTCTTTCGGCAGCCGCGTTGAAGCAGAATGTCTGGAGATGTATTGCGTGCCGCTGGCGTTAATGGCGTTTGGTTCATCTTGTTGTGCCTGTTTTATTTGGGGTTCTTGGATTGTCAGGAAGATAGTTTGTATTTTGCCTGGACCAGGCCGCTGCGCGCATATCGAACGAGTATCCACCGTCGGCCGCAACGGGGATGTAAGTTCCTTCAAAGGAAACAGTATATCCGTTGCCGTGTGGAAAAACTTGGAACAATGTCGTCATTGTCGGTTTTGTAATCTTTGCCATGTTACAATAATGTCGTATTAGCTTTTCCGGACAAATGTGGGTATAAAGCAAAGAAAAGGCATTTTAATTATTCCCCGTAGTGGTGGCTCAGTGTCGAAGGCATTGCGTTTGATGAGAAGGGCCAGGGAGACCAGTTTAATTCCTGCTGCTGCGGCCACTTTTCTTATGGAGGTGCCTAGTTTTCGACGCAAGTTAAACATGTCTTTTCTTGTGGTAGGTTTGTTGCCCCCCTTATTGGGGAAGAAAATTGGTTAGTGATGAGAAAAGGTCTTCACTGCAGGTGGTGGGTGTGCAATTTGTTTTTTTGTTTTTTTTTCAGGGGGGGGGGGGGTGCGTGTATGTTTCGGTTTCGCCTCGGATCGTTTCCTCAAAATAAAGGGATCTACGCAAATTAAATTCCTTTGCCAATAAACTATGTTCGTACGAAATGCTTTTTTATAATTCCACCGATGCCTTCAGTGGGGTTTCTTTAGGGTTTCATCCCATGTTGCTTACAATGACATCACCTGGGCTCAGATGGGTTTGGTGTTGTTTTGTTGTGTATATATAGCCGCCTGACCTACTCCGTCCGTTTTCGCCCTTCACATTTTTTTCTTTTATCGTAACTTTACGAATTATTACGCAGCTTCGTACATTGCGTGCTTCTGTGAGTTTTGTTTCAGTCATTTATATAACTGATATACATGACACCTACTGCATTTTCCATCCCATCTCTTCATCTGCGCTTCCCCAGGTTGCGAATATCGTAATATACATTCCAGGTATTAAACGATCACACAAGACGTGTGGCTGCACGTCCAATTCAAAAAAAGGTTAAGCTTTTCTTAATGCCACTTCTGGCATTGACGATCACCACAAATTGAGCTTATAGCATGAGTTCGTTGGTTTCCCGGACTTCTTGGACCAGCCGTGATGCAGATTAGCATACGAAAACATAATGACTGGAACGAAGCCACTTTTCGGTCTTTCCTCTTCCAGTTTCTCTAAGCTCCTTCTAGGTAAGGAACAACCGGCAACTGGCTCCTTCATAAACATAAAGGCGAGGTTCGCTGCGCACGACTCGTACATCTGTCCGTCACAAAGAGCTCCCATTCATATGTGGCTCTTGAATTGACGATCCCGAGAAACCCAGGGGAGATGGAAAAAAGAGAAAGACTGCAGGCCTGTCACGTTCACTTGCCGTTCCGCTTCCCGTATACGTAGAGCAAAACACGGTGGACTGCGCAACCAACGCAAGTGTTTCTTTGTTCAGTAGGCTTTCTTTCGCCAGTGTGTGCTGATGGCGATGTCGGGTTGATGAATTAACAAACCGTGTACGATGCGGGGGTGTGTAGTTGACAGCTTCCAGGTTCGTTCATTGAAGCGATTTATTTTGTGCCAGCCCCTCTTACGTGATATGCTACCGATACGCGTCCGTTCTTCCCCCACAAGAAGATAAAAAACGCGTTAATTAGGCTCAGGAAAGTAGCCAGTCCGAGATTTTGTCACCCACGAGTATGCGAGAGGTTTGGCACACACTCGAGGCAGTTTCAATAATCCCGGTCAGGTTGTCTTCGGTGATGACCGGCAATACTGGTTCAAGAATATTAATAACACCACTACACCGGTGCACTGGGTAATACTGGAGTTACAAACAACCCAGGTTCCCCAAAAATATTCTCTAATTCAACCACTACTCCGTGAGTCATTGGTTCAACCACAACGAACATTCGCCGCCATGGGCGTGTACAGTGGTTCCGTATGGTTGCACTTTGTTTCAATAGACTTTGCTGGCGCGTTGCTGGAATTCCATGCCACCGCAACTCCGCGATGTCACGATGGGATCCGTCATCCCCTGCGTGACCAGCCGACAGCATCGGTGACAGGCATGTGACTAAGCAAACAGAGAAGGCCTTTGTTCAGCTGGCTTAAGAGCCTGCGCAACCATTAACCACGTAGGCGCTCGCCAACGGTTCGCATCGTTAGGTCTTGCGTTCCCATGCTACGAGCAGGCAACATGCTGTGTACTAAGTGTGGTAAGACATTTAATTCAAGGGTAACATATCTGTATCTGTAGCATAAATTAGGCTTCCATCACTCGAGTAACGCGAATTGCACAACAATGCGACAAATGGTCCAGACCCCTCGGCCATAACCACAGCGCTCTGGAGTAACGCGAGCCTCACAATTGAAGGGACTATGCCGCAGCGCCGTACAAGCATTTTTACTCTCTCTTCGTGAGGGAAGCACTTGGAAAGCTGTAGCTATCGGCAGCACAGATCGGCAGTGAGAGTCTTCCTGCCTGCAACCTTAACCTCTTGTAGTCTTCGCTTTGCATTTGTTGGGATTTTTTAAAGCAGATGTCTTATGCGTTTGTTGCTGTGAGAAAGCCAGTAAATAGTGCCGGAATCGCTGCTGTGACGTAATTCAAAGCACAAAAGCAATAACAATACTCCTAAGAGCCCCGAGGAGAGGAGAAAGATAATACAAGCAATTCTTTAGGCTAGAAATTATGTGCGCAGCGCAGTAATATTTGGCTCCGGTATTTTGTGGCCATACAGTCTAAGAACTGGGCGTCTTGAAAGCAAGTGCAAAAAAGACAAAAAAGGTTCAGGGGTACATTAAAACGATGCACTTTCTCTAATCAAGGCCACGAACGCGCGATGGGCGATGAGAGTTGCCGTTATTTCCCTGTACAAGTGCACCTGAACCACGCGATGCCTGAGTGTCAACAGGGTTGAAGTGTGTAATAATTGTTTTACACGGGACCGAACCACCGAATAAGACACGACAAGCACAAAGGAAGCGAACGCAGAACAGCACGCGGGGTGACATCTGATTCCTCCCCCTACATGGTTCGTGTCTTATCCTGTTATACCACCCATATTGACCGGTCATTTGCCAAATAATTCCAAACTCACACATAAAGCATGAACTTTCTCCTGTTTCCGTGCGTAAGACCGGTTTGACATTTCGCCCACAGGCAAGCCGGCACACCATGTGCAGTAATCCGTCGCTATAACGAAGTCAGCGGGACTGCGAAAAATTTCGTTATAAGCGGGATTTCGATATAAGCGCCAGCTCGATAAAAGCTGCAGCAGTTGAGCTTTAATGGCGCCACAACTGCGAGGAATGAAAACGCAATGTATTCAGTGAAGCAAAGCTTTATTCAGGTGCAAAAAGGCCAGTGAGCTTTCGCTGTTTCGAGATCCTGCCGAGTGTGAGCAACCCCTGCTCCAATTTGACCAAGTATTGCACGAGGCTGTGGTCGCCGCTAATGCATTCAACTTTATTTCGCAGCAAGCGTAGGTACTACCGCGTCCAAAGGCACACGCCGTCGGCGCCCAAGGGACCTTTGGAGGAGCAGCGACGTGACAGCAAGGGGTCGAGGAGTCGACATAAAGGCGAGTGAGAGCAGTGACTCGCAGACCGGCAGAGCGAATGAGGAAATGAGGGGAAAGGGGGAAGGGGGAAGGGGGATGGGGACAAGTTGCGGGGCGTACGGAACGCTACGATAGTTTCGCGCCGGAAAGCACCGGAAATTCCGCGGCTCGAGCCTGAGGTTGTGTTTGTTGAGCTCAAAAAATTATTAACCGCTCATTGTGGGTACACAGCGCAATCATGAAAACTGACCGGTTTTGCACTATTGGCTCTGCATCATGATCACTCGGCAGTTTTTTCCCGAGGTGTGCAACCGTGAAATCTCGAAAAACAAGAGTTTTTCAGAGCCCCGTTGCCGACGGCGGTGCTAATTCTGCGGTTGGAGTGTCGGTATTTCAGCACCGTCCCATTCACGCCGTTGACCAATGTCTAGGGACAAAATTCAATGACCCTACCACGAATTTGGATCGTTTGTCTACAGTCAGATGGCGCGAATCGAACATGACCGGCTAGAGAAAATCGCCGGGGAAACACCATATTGCGTTGACCCGCCGTGTTGACAGCCTGACTGCTGCTGGGTGGCTGCTTCTCGGAGGCGCCTCCGCTAGCCACTTCGCTCTAAGCGGCTGAAGCTTTTCGCGCGCTTCGAGTAATGCGGCCTAAAATGCATGTGTTTGGGTTGGGACCAGAAGAAACTTCGAATAAAGCGATTTTTCGAGCAAAGCGATGTCATTATAACAAGGGATTACTGTATATTGCTTTTGAAGCAAACCTTTATTAGGCTAGGAGGAAGGAATCTGCGGCGGTCCCATGTAGGCAAAAAACTCTGCAGGCGCAACAACATGCGCATGCTCCAAAAAAAAAAAAAAAACACAGGTCGGGGAGTAGTTATAAGTTAGGGGGGAGAGATTGGCTGGGTTTATCGCTCTCGTAGCAGAGCGCGCGCTCAGCGAAGAACTGCGTGATGCATCGCTCAAGCGACAGCGCCGGGCAGGGGCGGTGCCGGTGCGGGCGGAGCAGCGTCAACGGTGAAAATACCGGCCGCACGTCACTTGGAAATGGGTAGGCCACGCGTGATACGTAAAACACTGGCAGCACGACCTGGGCTCTGTCTGCCTGATCAAGATGAATTAGTGTTCGCGACAGCCACAAATTATACGCGCACAGGTCTCCGGAGAACCCGGCGTCCCCTACAAGACTGCAAAAGTAATCAAACAACATTTTAATTTCCACAACTACGAATTGTTATGTATACCCAAGCTCGTTTAACAGCAACCACAAAACCAGTTGCTGTTAGTTACTCTCTTGTATTAATAAGTGGCGCGTACTAATCCACGTAGTGACAGCAAAACACCAGTAATGACGGAAACAAATGGCGACCTCATTTCTAGATCTCGCGTGCCGCCAATGGGATGCCGAGTCGACCGAAGCGCGGATGCCACGGGTGACGAAACTTTTCTCGCAGGCTCTCCTCATCAGGGCAGCTTAATGCAGCCTCCCACTTTTATGGTGTAGCAGACCGGCCATTACAAGTGCGAGCCTGAGCTGCAGCCTCGTGGAAGCAACGGCCCACATGTGTGCAATTGCCGCTACAAATCACGCTTTCTTGTGGGAATAAGGCGGGTACCGACGACCAACTCTGCCTTTTCGAATTGCGCCGTTATCCCACAAATGGCCGGCACTTTCATCAGGCCCCGCAGTGCAGCGGTAACGACATGCAAAACGCATCGCATCTGCCTGCGAAATTTTCGCGAACACTGGACTGGGCTCCCCAACAAACGGGCAGCTTGACTGCCGCCCCGCCCGCCTACCTTCCAAGAAAGAATCTGCGTGATGTGATGCGATGCTGGAAAGCGGTGCAAGGTGTGTGTGTTCTCGGAGAGCAAACGGTACAAACAAGAAGGAACGATTACGTACAGTTTTGCAGAACACAGGAAGATACTCTCTTCCCGTTTTAGTGAGCCCATTTAACGCCCACCGAAGCTACACCCAGATTAAAAGCACAGCGTGCGTGCGGCTTGTGAGGAGCACCCAGCGTCGCGCCAGCTGGGAGCTCTGCCCAGCGCAGTAAAAAGTGAGAGCACAGACGCTGACTTCGCGAAGCTCCGCACGCTGCTAACGGTATCTTTGCCAATGCATTGCGGTGCAATCGTAATACACACGGGTGCTTATGTTTTTTGCCTCATCAGGAAAACTGCCACCCCGGCCAGGATGAAATCTGCGTCTTTGCGTTAACACGTTAGCCAGTGAGACACATGGAGGAACAAAACTTTTGGGAGGGAGCATGCCCTACGTATCAGTACGGTTGGGCCAAATAAGCTGCTTTACATGGGTATGCAAGCCAACCTCCTCTGATGCCGCATTCTCCTCCCGCGCACTGCATTCTGGGATATTCATCTTTTTCAGGCCCGCGGTAGCATGTAGTGGCTCCGGCTGGCTGCCGCGCTGGAGGTGAAGAAGAGTGGTGTCGCCGAGGGCGCCGTACCAGATTTTTCACCATCGTTAAGCTCCCATCCTCGTATCATTGAAAAACTGCTGCTGTCGCTCTTCAAAGTAAGGCGAGACGTAGATCGCATGCTCAGGAAGCACCGTCACGAGCTGCGAGCCGAATTTGACTTCTGACGTATCGCTCGAACCACGACCGGCTTTGCTCGAACGCGCGGCCGTAAACATTCGCAAGCACGGAGCGGCCTACGGCTGCGTGGTGTTTGCCAGGTCTGCTGTGACGATTGCGTTTGGCAAACTGCTGGGAGTTATCGCGCCACATTTCTTTTACAGCATAGCGGTGTAACGAGGGTCCTATCAGCTGAGAGGTGGTGCGAAAAACTGAGTTTGGTTCCGCTCGCGTGCGCACTTGCGTACGTTCGCTTTATCGGTGCTCCGGCGTGGTGGCACGCTGTATGTGCCACATTGTCGTGATGACGTTTGTGGGACGTTTTTGTCTCCTTCAGCCCATTGGAAAACAGAACGTGCAGAACCACCGATTATGGGGCGGGCGCGGGAGGAACGCATCATTCTTGGCCTCACGTTGCAGACACTACGCGGGCTGGTTGTACGAGGACTGCTCAATCTGTGCGACGATAGGTATACGTGGGAAAAACGAATGCGTGATTACGCCTGGGAAACACCGTGGTGAGTTCTGCACTGGCTGCACACAATATACGGTTTATTTCCTAGTATTGTGCTTGGGCCGCAAAGTTGAAAATATAAAATGATCAGAGCTAAGAAAGTGCGGTGTGTTTTGTGAAATAAAATATAAGGCATGGATGTCGTACTCTGTCATCTGCACTTTTGCACGGCGGCAGCACACAACAAATCAACGGCGGCGTGAACTTCACCGGATGCGAAAGCTTAGTACATAAAAATGTTTTCCGTCTCTCCCGTCCGACCACTTCGCCCGCATGCTCAGCCCGCTGCGCGTTTCGCGTTTCAGGCGGCCCAGCGCGGCGCGCGACGCCCGTCCGGCCCGGCACCGACAGACGCACTCACACAGCCATGCACGCAGCGCGGACGGGCCGTCGCGTGTGGCGCAAAGAACTACCGCTTGCTGTCACGTGAGGGTGAAGTTACCGTAGTTTTTTTTTTTTATTATTATTACTAGGCTTCACGATTTCCACGTGGCGCTCCCTCGTAAACTTAACTTTCCTCCATGCTGATTCACAGCGGCGGGCTACGACAAACGTTGTGCAAGACCGCTTCACCAAAAATAGTTCATTTGGCTTCGCGGCATACTACAAAAAAAAAAAAACAACTAAACACTCTCCTTTTCCTGGAGCCATCCGCCAAAAAGCCGCAAGGTAGAGCTGCGGAAACTATAACTGCACAAACACAACCCGCTAGTGTGAAGAAGGCACCTTTGAGTTATTAAAAGTAGTTTGCATGGTTCGGCCGAGGGCGCCTAAAGTTCGCACGTCTTGCAGAACCAAGCGGAACGCTTCAGCTAACAATAACGCTGTGTGCAAACATACTCGCGACGCATTCTAACGTTGTTGGCACGTGTTTCCCCAACGCCTTCCCGCGCCCGGCTTATGGGCTGCTTTGACAAACTAGTTTAAACCTGGAATGTGTAGGCGTGTATAAGAACGTAGGGCGCTGGAGACGAAGGCCAAGAAACGGCGTATTGGCTCACACGGTAGCGAGGTCAACTTCAACGGACCATGACAACCTTGGTAGGTATCCGCTGAGCAGTTCAAACGAGGTTTGGCAGGATGTACACTAACAAAAAAATGGTACCGATGAAAAAATGTGTACGCCCGTAAAGCTGTACGAGAAAGGTTTTTCTTGATGTTCTTTTTCAATTGCGTTCTTCCTGCTTTTTTTCTGTTCTCCAACCATATGCAGACCCCCTGTGAGCAAGACACACGCAGGTATGGAGATCAATACATAATAACGCTATCAAAACGGCATGGTGCCCTCATGGTCCAGAGGGCGTTACTGATGGGAGTGGTACATCAAGATGTTCGAGCGGAACAAACATTGGATACATATAAAACAATATGCACAAACACTAAACTAATAAGTATGCATACAGTACGCAAATATATACAAAAGGTTAACACAAATCTAGGAAGGTATTGCCTATAGCATATGAAATATAACAAAATTAACATTGACGATTGCAGGCCAATTGAAATTAGAACATATTGAAAGGAAAATTAACACTGTGGCAGAAAAGTTCACAAACTAGACAGAAGTGTAGTAATCAGACACCGTTTCCCTAAACTCGTCAATGTTATCTAATAATAAACGTTAGGGCTGGTTCGGTAATAAACACTAAGAACATTAACTTGTTAGGTAATAAGCATTAGGACACGTTCTAGTCATTTAGTTCTGCTTGTATGGGAACATCTAACAAGTGGATCAGTAAAAATACCCTTGAAATTGAAGAATATACAAGACTTCCCGGCATACAACTTACCTTCAAACGCATACAGTCTCCAAACGCAGCGACAAATCACCGACTGTTTTTTAATCTTAGAGGATGTTGAGACAAACCACATAGCTGCTCGCGAAGGTGAGGGAATATCTAAGTTTTCTAGTCGAATCGAACGCGTGTTTTTCTAGGATAAACGCGGGTATCGTACATACCGTCGATTACCTACCGTTATATCTTACATTTCACTCTATTTTATACAACTTATAATCACTTCTTTCCTTTCACCTCTCCCACGAACTAAATTCTCTCTCTCTCTCTCTCTCTCTCTCTCTCTCTCTCTCTCTCTCTCTCTCTCTCTCTCTCTCTTCTCTCTGTGGATTGACATCGCGCATGTTTACCACTCAAATGCCCCTTCATGGGTGACCAAGAAAAGACGCGATGACAGATCTGAACCGATAAAAAATTAGGAAAAATGGCGGATCCCACGCAGGGGTAAGAATCGACGTAAAGCAAAGCTTTCATCATGGCAAAACTATATTGAAATGGACTGCGTGAGGAATTTTTTCTGTGTTGGTGTGCTCGGCGCAGTGGCCGATTTTCTGAACGGTAAGTTGTGACGCATCGAGAATGTGGACACTCCCGAAAATCGCTCAAAGTGGAAATGCTTAAGATTAAACCAAGCGGTCGCGCACGATGGCAATAAACAAGCAGCAGCAGCAGCAGACCCCCCAAACCTGACCAAAGAGCCAAGAATGGAAGCGACAGGAGCTGCGGGTGAAACGGAAATCTCGTTAGAGTGGAGGGATATATTAAAATGAACTGCGTCCTTACTATCATTTATTGCAAAATGGTTATATTTTCTTCGTTTTAAGCAAGCACAAATACGTCCAAAGCCGGAAACCCGTCTGTTGAAAAGTCATTTGCTGCAGCTCGCAATGTTGAGACCGACGACTGCGGCGAGTACAAGCGACAATCACCGAAAAGCAAAACGTTGGCGACAGGTTATCTACAAGCGGCTCAGGAACCCCTCCTCTACGCAGCGCTGAATTAGCTTTAAGAAAAGCCCTGCGATGATCCAGTGAAATCTACTTTTTCCGCATAACTGGCCATACCTCTCTCCTCCACTTATCTCTCCTTTTTTCCAGCGGCCAAAGTGGAAACAAGGGGTTGCTGTTATCAAAATTTCAATTAAGAGCTTTACGCGTGCCAGAGCTGCGCCTGATGGCCAAGAGGCGCCTCGGTGCGGATAGCTTCATATTAATGTAAATCATGGTGGGGTATTCATGGTGAACATAGGCTCAAAATCAATCGCTGGGGAAACTCGTTACAGAAATCTCTGGAGACGAGACAGTCTAAGGTAACTCGCAGACTCCATACGCCATCGAAACGGTCAGCGCCTTCGAAACTTTGAACGGTGTATTTTTGTCGTCAAAGGTCAGCATCCACAAATATTTTGCAGAGGGAAAACTTTTATTTGAGCAGGACGACTATAGGTCGACTAGGCGAAAGGGGTGTAGGAGGACCGGGGTGTTAGAAGTCTGACAACGCAGTTGCCTCGGCGATGTGCCCACCGAAATGGGATCTGGATCCATTTGTGTATTCAGATACTTCACTATCGGTGCTTTCAGTAAGTGCGGGCCAGGGAATGGAGGTCAAAGCAGCCACACACGCACATGTACAAGCTTGACAAGACATCGTCTGCCCTGTTTTCCACTCGGGTCGCGTACGCTACGCATGAAGAGAGCAGGCATTGTCACACGGAGTTTTCACGTAAATCTTCCGCTTAGCTGAAATACTTGGGAACAATATACTGTCTGTAATTAATCATTTCTCTGCAATATAAAATTTTGAAAGTTACTTCAAGGGTACATTTTCTTTGGTTCCATCAATCCTTACTTTATACGGAGTAAAACTATCACCAGGTTTGCAACAAGTAACAATTGCGTATTGCCAACTGTCCACAGCTAATTACAGCAAGAAAACTTGATTCGCTACAATTTCATTTTGGTATAGCCTCCCTCTCACGGTGAAGTAATCAATGCTTATAAACAAGCTATAACAATGTGTCCAGACTTTTTGTTGTAATTAACTACGTTTATCGCGCTTACACTGTTCTGTAGTTGTCAATGCTTCTTGGTTTTCTGTACCTTTATATTGTGCTGTTTGCAATTTCATTCCTTTTGTTCCTTTTGCTTTCAATATAACGCATATCTGTCTAATTTAGTTTGAACCAATGTTGCTAAACCTATAACTATGCCTTTCTTATTTGTATTTCTTTTCGTCCCTTCTTTTGGGTTGCTCGTGTTTATTGTTTTATTCACTGCTTTTACAAAGTCACTTTTAGCATTTCTAGTCGAGAGTACCGTTACAGTCAGCAGTCTCCAGGGGCCTCGTCTGTGTACCTATGTGTTTGTATTTGTTGACACCGAAATAAAATTTGTCTTTCACTTTGCGATGGACTTAAGGGGGACGTCTCATATGGGCGGCCGGCAAGGTTAAAGCTCAGAACCTTTATGATCACTGCTCTGACCGCCGTTCGCATGCTCTTCCGTTGGTGATGCGGACGCCATCGGGATGACGCCTTAGATTTTCCCATGACGTTCTCATGGTACTTATCATGGCTTCCTCTGTCTTTTTGACCCAAAGCTTCCGTTCATTTATTAACCCAATGCTGACCTGCACATTGTACTGACCTTGATGACGAACACACCTTCTGCACATTGTTTCCTGCTCACTCTTTTAACAGGTTGTATATAGCCACTTCTGTCGTTTTCTTTGTTCATGGTGCTACAAAAATACACCATGAGTAGACGGCCGTACCTTCAGTCTTGAGTTCTTTTTTTTTCTGATCCACAGCGTTACCCTGCGTTCGAGGGAGGCCTTAAGGGAGCCTTCATCAGCCCCTTAATGTGCTTACATCATCTTCATCAGCCGTGCGAGCCTGACTCCATCCCCACCCACTTGAAATTCACGAAGCAGGAAAGAGCACGCCTAACAGAACATCACTATTTGATGGTTTCTGGTCATTTTCTGCGCGAATCATACAGTATTTTGCGTATTATGTCGGACCTTAGAACTAAGAATAAACCCATGTGTGCGCAGCCTTGTCAGCGTCCTGGTTTTGCGTAGCAGGTCACGCCTATGGTTACGACGCCAAACCCCTATTTCAATCAAAAGTAACATTCGAAGCTAAATCTGAAGCACGTGATATTATGCAGAGATTTGCTGTAGCGAAATTATTCAAAATTTCTACAAAAGACCCAGGACACTGCGAGTGTAGCTGTGTTCTACTTGGCTCTGTTGGATACCGGCACCTTCCAAAAAAATGGCGCGAGTCCTTTTCCAGCCGGTGATGTACCTATGCAGCGTACATGAGCGGCAAAGGCGGGGCTTCAAATTGGGCAGTTCTCGTTACTCGTATCAAACTGCCGTCCAAAATAAGAAAATACTGGCACCCACGAATGAAACCTCCCCATCAAATGGAAGCATACATGCGTGCGGCTGGCTTGGGAGGATGTCAGGAAAACGAGCCCTACATGGTGGTAGTCCATCACGCACACGCCCAGAAAGTTGTCACAGAGACAGCTACTGTCGCCCAGCTTGCGCATCCTGATTGCCAGATTGCACATTCAACGTGCGCTTGTGTTTCTGTGGACCAAAGTCTCGCTACCGTAACTATCGGTCGCACGTCCTTCCGTTTCTCGTGTTCCTATGGAACTGCTTGCGTATAGCAGCATGCTGCTTTAAAAAGCGCTTGTGTAGTAAATTTTATTGGAACCAGAAGGACTCTACAACTGAACAGCGGTAAAGTCAGATTTAACGTTCTTCCGGGTCGTCGACACTGTAAATTTATCAATTTAACATTATGAGACCTTGTCCTACGTTCTCATTTTTTTTTTTGCGTATTCAAAAGATGTTACGTTTCGGTTGCTGTTCAAAGCATCCAGGTTTCCTTGCCAGCCTAGAAAAAAAGGTATGCATCATACCATTTATGACTGTTTTCACGAGCTGCGTCAACAAATGTGGGCTTATGTTTTAATAGTTGCATATACATAATTCTAAAGTTCACTTGTAGTGAGTATTGTGATTCGATGTGGTCAATGTTGCTCCTCACGTACGAAACTCTTCTCTTGTATGAGTAAATGTAGAACAGCAAGTAGGCATAATGCTGGGATGTAGGCCATCAGATATCCTCAAATTCAAACCACGATAAAGAAATAGTAATTTTAATTCACAGTTCTCGTGCCCCAAAGAAGCCCCTATGTCTGCAGCAAGCCTAACTGGAGTAGCAGGATCGCTTAGCGTTTCGTAGACCTCCCTAAGAATTGATTCGGACGATCACACGGCATGCGCGGGTTGAAGGTAAATGGGAAAGGCCTTCCTCCAGGCGTGAACGTAAATAGTCCGGTAATGACAATCGAACCTACCGCAGGTCTAAAGTGTAGCTATCTGATCCTTCTTACATGATAAAAATTCTTTCGTGGCCTAGGGGAATCAAATTTTCGGTCTCGCAGTGAGCAGGGCAACACATGAACTGCTGAGAAAGGAAAGCAAGTATAGGAATCAGCCGCCATGTCCCACAAGAACCGCCGTCTTTGTCAACAGGACCACCGACGTAGGCGCAGCTAGATGAAGCCATTCATTCGCATCAGACGCCAATCGGACACGCACGATTTCTTCTCCAACCGCGTAGCATCCTGAAGGTTTGTACGACCTTGAAGGCAGTACTGCTGCGGTCAAGCGAACGGCAAACACACGCTGAAGCGTGTCCTGAAGGGCACAGAGTCTGTCACGAAGTCACATGGGCGGAGTGATCGGAAGCCGGCCAGCTCTGAAAACCCCCCGCCATGCGGTCGGACAGAAATGGCCGCGGCAAAATAACGCAGCTACCGAACGTGGCAGGGCAGCTACGTAAACGTGATCCCGGCAGAAAAAGCAGCGAGAAACACGACCCAGGCGAATCGGGAGGCACGCGCCGTCCGGTCCAGTGTGGTAGTAGGCAAAGGCAAACCGACATAAAGAGCAAAAAAAAAGAGTAAAGCAAGATGTCGTACACGTCAGAGACAGTGATAAAGAAACACGTTGACACTGATGCATGAACTGGCATAATCGCAAAGAAGCACTCAATGAGTTTCTTTTCTCATACCGTGGAGCCACTTCAGCGAAGATGTGGACATGTGACTTTTCTTAATATTTGGATTGCCGTAGCCGCGCCCACTTCGTCTTCTGTCATTTATGACTGTTACGGCGGTGTGTACTGGAGAGTATACATGCTCGTCTCATTTTACTTTCGTCGTTTTCCCTTTTGTCTCCCTCGGCACGTTACGGAGGCGACAAGGGTTGTGCACATAACTATGTTATTACCTTTTGTCTAGCTTCTCACTATTCTTGGTACCCAGTTAACACAAGCAAGAGCACAACCCTTCGTCTCGAAAAAAAAAAAAACTTCCTGTTCTCCTTAAGAAACACAGTGGCATCAATGACCGTTTCCGCCACTTCGGGCCGGGTGACGAACCTTACGTTAGCACGCTAAATGGCGATTGCATTCGCCAGGTGTCAAGTGTAAACAGTTTAAGCATTGTAAGCATCGTACGAGAAAGCACGCGCGTTCACTTTAACTATGCCTGCGTATGGCTTTGTTGTCGTGTAATTGTTCACTCGTGCGCGGGTTTGCCTGAGCTTTGTTGCCAAAGCTTCGCTGCCTTATTGCCAGCCTTTGAAAAAATCACAATGAAAGCAGTCATACAATTCTGTGCACGTCTTATGGAGCGTGTACCTCGGTGTCTCGTGGAAGAATTCCACGTGGAACCAAATTACATAGCGCTTCCTGGACAGTTTGACATTCTTGAAGGAGTTCGGGTCGTAAACGGCCAGTTGCATCGCGGCAGCTTCGCTAGCAACCGAATTTCGAGTCTGCAGGAAGTCTGCGGTGGTTTTTAAGGTTTTGTCTTCCGAACACGGAGATGGTTCCCTTCTACATTCCTCGTATTTCGTTTCTTGTAAAGCGCACACGGAATCAAAATTATGTACTTAGCTAGCCAGAAAACTGTGTCGTCTATGAAGATGTTGATATATGAATTAAAATTATAACAGCGGTGCAACCTTCTACAACTAAGTTTTTTACCATGCGCCTAAATTGATGTTTCCAAATTTATCAAATGCTCCCAATTCCAATTCCGATTCCGTGCCCATTCCCCCCTGCGCTTCGGAAAAAAGAAAGAGAAAGGAATATGGGGATCAAGACCTGCTCCACCTAGGCTACGGCACGTTTAATACCAATATAAAATAAACAAATCTGGCTACAATCCAAATAAACATTTTTAAGGAAAAGCCAATTACAAGGCAAATTCCACGCAAAATAGGTTGCTCAGCAGCGGAAAAACTGAGACTTAATCGAGAGGAGGGGGCAATATGCGCTATACGGAAACAGATTGTACGCCGTATAGCTTAGTTTGCTCTTACGCGCGCTCTGTGGTCCCAAAGTGACGGGATTCGAACCGCATTGATCTACGAGTTCGACTGCGTTGATGTGCAGATTAACATCGCTGCCAATGCTTTCAACGCTAACTACCATGTGCTCCTCTTCAATCGTTTTAAAGTGACTCTGCAACGCCTCCGATAAACGCTTTCACTCTTTCCTTCGCGTCTGGAAGCACTGCGAAAGCTATAATTATCGCCAGCACGGAGCGGCAGTGCGTGATTTGCTCGTCGCAGCAAATACGCATTCCGTTTCTGCTTTGCTTTTGTGGCTTTCTTTTCAGAAGCTACCGGATGCGTTCATTGCTGCAACTGAATAAAAGCCGGCCAATAGCCTGCTACACCGATGTAATGACGGAATTACAGCGGTCGAAAAACGCCAAGACCGGGATATTTCACTGGTTTTTCTCAAAAATCTGCTCAAAGCGTAGGAACTTTCGTACATAGGCTACTGAAAAACTTGCTCAAATTTTTTTTTCGAGGGAGAGAAAAATTTTCAGCACGTTTTTCTGTTATCTGAGTAATTTTTCGTTGAGGTGCTTTGCGACCCAATCTAAGTACTTGTTGTGTGGGTTGACTACGTTCTGCAAGCATTTGAGATTTTGAAAAAGTTGAAATAAGGGTTGGAGGGTCTTTTTAAGGGTAATTTCGTAATCTGCGCACGTAAGCGGCCTGCGAATGTGCAGTTGCAGCTGCGGATAATCGTCTACCGCCGTCAAGCATTGCCTTGTGGTCCGTGAAGTATGCGAAGACGTACTTGATGTCTCGCGGCACTTTGAAGTCGCCGAAGGACAAGTATGTACCGGTACCATGTTACGTCATGACTACGGTGTGCGGCGTTGCGAGTTGGATGCCCTGTAAATGGGCGCGCTGAGTGATGAAAACGTTCCTCCGCTCTTGCGATCACGGGTCAGTACAAGGAGCGGGCCTGAGTGTTGAAGGGATGTTTTTGAAGACGAATGAGCCGGTGTCGTACCGGGAAATGTTGGGCGACGTAGACGCGCACTACTAAGAGTGGCGTATCCACACACTCGACGCCGGGCATTTCTGCATACAAGGGCTGCTCGCACGTGCGTCTGGATCTGCCTACCGCAGCTTAAAGAGCTGTACAGCTTCTTCGTCCATTGGGCTATGTTAGGGCGGATTTAATTGGCGCAGTCGGCCAGATCATCTATCAGCGCATGCGCAAGATATTCCAGAACATGCCAAGATGCCATCAAGGCTTAAACAATTTCACTAGTGTGTAGTACTAACAAAACAAATCTACTTATTCTGTATTCGTTATTTTTGAACGGGCCTTACCGATACCCAAGTTCATATACGAACGAAAGTGTACCAAGTGTACCAAAGTTTGTGTACGAATTCAAGAGAAACTCGCGCCCCCACAGACAAAACCGACAGCTATATGAGCTCCCGCGTTCCTGACTCTAATCACTGCTGAATTGGTTGCATGCCCTTCCGCTGGCGTGGTGACCTTTGCGTCGCTCGTCAGGTGCTCTCCATCACTCGTCCACCCTTCATTCTTTACTCCGCACCTCAGGTCAGGTGCTATCGCTGGCGTTATTTACGTTCGTCTCCATTGTAAGCCACCGGGGCGGCGCTGTACCCTCCTTCCTGTTTTCACGATGTGAGTTAGGAGCCGAGGATCTGTAAAGATAAGTTACGGGCGTGACGACATCTTTACGACGCTGGTTTGTATTGCCGTACTCGTAGCGGCGGCGTCAAGCCACGTGAAATGGCTCTATGCGGCCCCGGGGAGCACTACTTTTGGGAACGAATCGCATTGGACATGTCGCCAACCTGTCGCCCTCACAAGCGACTCGTACTGCACGTGCGGCACCGGCCTACCCTCCATTACCACGACTGTTTCCCTTCCCCGTTGCGCGCCACACCGCCTTTTTCAGAGCTCTTTTACGACCCCGGGTTTAACCCCCCAGCCTCGCATAACATGACTGGTTTAAAGAAGATAGTCTTTCTTGGGCTATACTTAAACGCAAAAATTTCGGTCTGTTCGTATGCCTGTCTGTCTGCCTGTGAATTGATTCAGCCACCCGGGCAAAGTAAAACAAAAACTGCGCAATGGTCTTATATACCCACAGCCACCTCTAAACGTCGCAGTCCGGCTGTTAATGTTCGTACTTATCAACATTGTTGAACAAGAACAATATATTACGCATATATATGGCACAAAATCAATACATCCGTGGTATTTGCAGTGTTCCTACATTAAAAAATTCACGGATGCCTGGTTTTCGCGATGGCAAATAAAATATTACATCAACTGCAGAAAAACGTCGCCTGGCGTTGGCCGCAACACCTGGCGGCATTTTAAAAATCAAATGGCAACAGCAAGAAAGCTTCCACTAGAACGTTTTCGCGTTCCGCTTGGAGCGCTCGTGGAGTAGGGCAACGTCGTTCTATAAACGTTATAGTACGTTGCCTCGGTTCACGCGCGTGTTCACCGTGCGGCAGCGCTGGCGTCGAGGCACCAGGACTGAAGCAATGGAAGGCGCTAAAATTAAATTGTCTTGAGCAAACCTCTAGATTGTTTATCTTGGGAGGAACGAGACTGGAGGGGAACAGCATGAGAGGTGAGCGGGAAAGAGAAGGGAGGCATTTACTTGCCAGGGGCGCCAGTCGACTATCGTCTTCCGTCGACATTTGCCACGAAAGGAGCACATACGCGGCGAATTTTTTTTAAACCACTCATTTTCTGGACATCACAACGCTCGTGCTTGAAACAAACATTTACGCCTTAGCTTTAAAATTCCGACGAGATACCTTCCAAGTTAGCTTTATATCCAATAACAGATATCCGCTCATCCCTATTACGTGCTATTGTCCCTGAAACATGCCAAGTACCATTAGGCTTAGTGTCTCACAAGTGTTTCTTAGGAGCAGGGCTGCTTCGTCACTTCTCCGACAGAAGGTATACATGTCTGGTAGAGGGTGATGTAGGGAAGTGTTATGGGGCCAAATTTGGTTTTGCCTCTTCAAAAGGCCTGCAAAAGTGATTTCCTGATGGCATGACACCCCAGGCGCCAGGCCTCGGAAGCTGCCTTCTGAGCTCAGAAATGAACCCTTAGTGTGCTCGAACAAACCGAATCTGCAAGGTGCCTCCTACAGATATGAATATTTGAACAAATAACAAATATAACACACCTCAAAAAGAGACCATCTGCCGCGTGCGAACCAGCGCTTAAAATAAAGTAAAAGGTATTAGTGCTTTCTGGTCTACAATGCCTCATTGTAGTTTTCTGGTTGTCAGAGTCGGTGATGTCCAGTTAAAAAAAGACAATTTCGTGCCGTCAGTATCATGCAATAGGCGTGGAAAAGTACACCAAGCCTTCTTTCTGAAGTTTTCAGAAAAGTCCACTTTGCACGCGAGCAAGACTGTCGTCATCGGTGTACTGGCAGGTTATTTGCATATGGTTCTTCTTTGGTATGTTTCCTCAGTGCACGATTATACTCTGTCTGCCGATTCACAAGGCAGGCTAAAATTGAAATCAGATGTGCTCGAAAACCCACCGTCAACTTTCCTTGTGACATACGCAGAGCCACAATAGGAGGGCTATAATAACAGAATCGACAGATACAGATGATACAGCTCATTCGTGTTAATGCAAAAACAAAACTAGCCAACAGAGGCGCGGAAATCAGAAGTAGAGTAGACGGGTCTGTATTTCTTCTCTATGTGCTTTTTGTTGGTTTTTAATTTTTGAATCTCAGGAGTGGCTCTACCTAAGCCACAGAACGGATTATTCATTACGACGTGCCCCGGGAAGTCACATATACGATGCTGCTAGCTTCGAGGATTCTACGGAAGATGTATCGTCGCGAAGAGACATGCTGCCTGTACACTAAGTACAACCGAGAAAAGGACATCCATTCCCGCGTTCACTAAAAACAGAACACACGGTGGCAACAGCGGACTGAATTAAGCCGACAGTCGGACGGGGTCCACTCTGTACCGCCTAGTCCTCTTTAAACCACGCCCTGTGATCGATTGCGGCGCCTTTGAGCGGCGATAACGGTCCTACCGACAGCAGATAGCATCGTCCAATCCATTAGCCCTGATCTTCCGCGTTCGGTGCCTTTGCGACCGAGATGTGTACAGAGCGCGTAAGTACTCGCGTCGCTTAGTTTTTGTACAACAATCGAAGTGAAAAACAAGTTTGGCACATTAGCTAAGTTGGAGTGCCGTATTCATTTGTTTCTTTTCTTGGTTTACTGGTCTAGGCGGAGCACAGCTTTCACGTTCCCTTATAGAGAATTTTACAAGTCCGCAGCGATGCTAACAAACAACAGCTGAGAAATGTCAGAGGTGATTACGCTGAAAGAGGGGCGAACACAGGTCGCTTTTCGGTGTGATCAGTAAGCGAGCCGAACTTGCGAGAACAAAATACTCCGCGGGAGTGTGATGGTACGGGTATTTAGGCCGCGGATATATGAAGGCTGTGAAAAGGGTGGGACATGGATAGTAACAACTCCATTTATGCCGGACGCGAAGTTTTCTCTGGTTAGGTTTTCACAGCGATGCTCTTTAAGCTCGTGGTTGGGCCGGCGAACGTTCTCGTTCCAGTGCTCCAGGCAACCACCAGGAAATTACTGTTAGAAACAGAGCGCTGAGTTAACTATAAATTCTTGTAACAAGTGCGCCGTGAATTGATTGTTCCTTAACTTAAAATGCTAGCTGTTGTAAGCTTTACTGGCATCTATACTCTCTATCCCAGCAAACAGCGCAAACGCTCTGAAAGTGACCGCGCAATTTGTAAAAGAAAAACCATCACATTGCATTTAAACGTAATTTCAAATAGTATAGCTCAAAACTGCCTATGATTTGAAATGCAGCCATACTGTATGAAAAGAAAACTTGACCGCAGCAGCGCCACTACAGAACGGCGAGCCAATGTCGAGGCTTTCAGCTGCCATTCAACTTCTAGCGGAGCACGGCGGATTCAGAACGGCATTCGAGACCCCTCATTTGAGTCGAATGACGTTCGGTTCGAATGCCTTTGAAACCCCAGTAGAGCGCGGGTATTATTGAAGAAGTACTGGTTTGTCCGATTCCGTGGGATGCACGGTGAGATAATACAGTGGAATTCGCTCTCGTTCTTCCATTAAAGCTCTCACATTTAATCCTTCTAGCAGTTATTATAATGGCTTCGAGTTTGACCCCCTTTAGCCAAAGAACTATCAATCCTTCGCCTTATGCAGCTATTAATCCTCATATTCATCGGATATAACTTCTCGACATAAAGGATTATGGGCCTCGAAATGAGGGAAGTTTTTCGCAGCCCCAAAACTCTTCTCGACAGGACATTAGGCACGGCCATTCGATGGAATAAATCGAAAAGCCTTCCAGTTCGCTCACTCTAACCAACCCTCCTAATCTTTCACAACAAATTAATCAACACCTCAAAGGAGGCGGCATGCGGAATCGAAGATATGTGATAGTGCAGCGCATTCGTTCGGCAGTGTTTCGCCTTGTCCGAATTGTTTGCTGTTTCATTAGGACTTCAAACACACTCTGCGAATTTATGCCTGTGCTCCACTGACGTTTTAGACGCATTCGGGACGAACTTAATCCAACTCCAATGACAGACTTCAAACGACATGCGGAATCCGTCATGCTTTATTACACTTTCTGTAATAGCTGAATATTTATCATTAGTGCGGTATGATGTCGTGGCGTGAGGCAGGTAAAGCTCTGTATTCACTCGGATGGACAATATCTATATAAGTAATCTCTCGTAATCTCTCGCCACCCGTATTTAAAATTAGTCACAAATGCAGTTCGGCAGCTGTCTTTCGTTTACACTTTTCTAATCACTTTCAAAATGGTGGCTCCCAAGACGGCTACGATGAAGAGTGGACTTTAAAGCAAACTTGCAACAGTATTATAACTAGGGTGAAAATCAGTTGAACGACGCACTAGTTCGAAAAGAAAATGTGGATGTTCACGCCGTATTCTGTTTTCGGTATTAATCTTCCGGAAGTTGCAATGGGAATAGGATACAAACATGTGCGACTCGAAGGCATTTGAGAGCCTCGAATATCCTTCGCGACGACCATTCCGCTCGTAGAGCACGCTTGAAAGGAATTCCCTTCAAAACCCTATTGGAGCAGCATAAGGTTCACATTTTAGACGAACGACATTCGGGTTGAACGTTTCCAAACGACACGTGGAACACGGTACCTTGTTTTTGGACTATTCCTTTTCTTTTGATTTTTAATTTAAGCGTTGAGGAACCATACTTACCCAAGCATACCTGTGTGTGCCTGCGCTGATATGCATCATCCCGGAACAGCATGACTCATAATACAGCTTTCCAGCAGGCACAGCACGCGAGGAAAAGCCGAGATGGAATTGCGGGATCCCACCGCAAGGGATCCCACCAAAAGATAGAAGATGTCACCCCCACCCAATTCTTCAAGCACTGCACCCCTCCTTTGATCACGAGAGGGCGATGGCCTGCCACTCAGAGGATCAACCAATCACTGACAATAACAAGGCCCAAGCACGAAGCAACACGCAGAGCACACTGAGAAATTTCATTCTCAATCTAAATCAAAATGAATAGACCTTTTTGGATTTAAGTAATTTTTATGGTTTGTTCTCTTCGCGGTTCTCTAAACATGGTCATTTACACCTTACCAGCTTCTCCCATGAATCATGTATAAACACATAAAAATAAGTGCGGCTAAACAAAGATTTTCGCGAATGATGAACAACTACGTAACAATGGGGATATCCAAAAAAGAAATCTTGTGGTCGCTTTTTTTGGGTATTGTAGTTTTTGTTTGCCGTGTTTGTTCACAGATATCGTTCTTAGGAGAATTTCCGATCCGCGTACTGAGAGTCTCAAAACGCTACGAGGCACGGTGATATGACGCCGTCAAGCACGATATCGCTGGTTGGATTCCTCGACCGACCACGGGGGTTTCATTTCTGATGGCTGTAGTATACCCAAAAATGCAGCCGCCTTCGCAATTGAGATGCGAAGACTCAGGAAACAGTGGACCTGGTGGTCCTCACTAGCTTTAAGTTGGCTTTTTTTTTCAGGTCTGCCCCACTCTTAAGAATAAGATATGGTTAGAAATTGAAACTTTCTCTGTGAAAACTGAGCCAAATCAAAATCCACAGTACACCCTCCTACAGTCCAAATTTACACTGCCAAAGCCCGAAGCCACCGTTCACTCAACTGCGATGACAGCGCAGTGGGATAGATGCCGATTTCATAACACCAGGGACCAATTCCGCCCGCGGGAGGCGTTTTAATGCGTAGCATTGTTTGCCGACTACCCCCCCCAGCCAGGACTGTGTAACGCCCTGCATTTCCACAAAAATGCAGATATCGCGGAAGTTCCACCTGTAATCGCTATAATGGCGTAAATGGAGATAACTCGTCGCGCGAAATTTTGAAAAACTAAGAAATAGCAAAATACAAAAAAAAAATCGCGGAAAAGGGCGAAACGTGTAACGCCCTGCATTTCCACAATAATGAAGATTTCGCGAAAGTTCCAAATGTAATCGTTATAATACCGTCAATGCAGATAATTGGTCAGAAGAAATTTTGAAAAACTACAAAAATAAGAAAATGTTAAGCAATTAAGGAAAACGACAAACCGTATGACGCCCTCCATTTCCACAACAAGGCAGATTTCGCGAATGTTTAACTGGTAATCTTTATAATAGCGTAAATGGAGATAATGGGTGGGACAGGCTTTCGAACAAACAAAAAACTAGGCTGTAAAAAAACTCACACTTAGGACAAGCGGCATAAGAATGCTAGGTATGAGTAGATAATTCTCTGAATTTCTGCAGAATTCTTTTCTTGTCTTGAGGCTCGCACTACCCACACTTGCTCGTGGGGCCCCTTTCCTACTCGCCCCTTTCCCTCGCACTTTTTGAGCTTGCATTTTCCTCCTGTTCACTTTATTGCGCCAAGTTTTGAGCGACTTGAAGCACGGATAGAACTCAAGCTTAAAAAGATCCGCCGTTAAAACACGTCAGTGACGGAGAATAATAAAATCCACTGGGAATCTAAAGTACAATCGCCAGCAGTTTTGTATACATATATGAGTTGAGTGGTTGCTCGGAATCGTAGCACTTTGCGGCTCTTCAGTGCCGTCAGTCGCGAGAGCAACGCGTCTACACTCCGGTTCGGCAGTCGCGTCTCGGTGGGCAAGGTGCAAACTACGCTTTAGAGAGCGTGAACGAGAAGCATACACTGTATCTCCTCGAAAACACACACTCGGACGTCGCCACGTTCAAGCGTGTGCCTCCTGCAAACAGTGGTCAACGGCTCAGAACCGTATATCTCCTCCAGCCACGGTGACTCCGGGCATATCCCGCTGCAACAGCGAACTGACTGATAAACGGCCCCGCGGGGACCCTCGCGAACAGAAAGCGCGACTAAAGTGCGCGAAATGGTCGAACTGGATAAAAGGCAAATGAATCCTCGAGATGCGGCAATTCTGAGGTGGACGGTGCGGAGAGCAGGTCATTACTTTGATGTGGCTTTGCTTCCGCCCAACTACCGGGAAGAGGCAATGTAGTGCCGGGAAAGTGTACTCACAGCTAAACTTTATGATGCGCGGACGTTCTTTTGTGAGTAACAAGGAGAAAGCGGCCGTGGATGTGAAAGAAGGTGCTAGAAAGTGGTAATTAAGGTATTTCTTGAGAAACCATTACGACTGCACCGTAACCTCACGTGCTCAGAAAACTGCAGATGAACCGGGCTTTGGTTGGGTCGAAGTGAGCGGCGTCCTGAATCTTGATAATCTCGCTTGGTAGTATCATGCCGTGATTACAAAACAGAGCTGGCTTAAAAAATAGGGCGCGACTCAGACAACGGCAGTAAAGAAGGATGACGGGATAAGCGCTTGTCCCGTCGTCCTTCTTTACTGTCGTTGTCCAAGTCGCGCTCTATTTTTCAATCACAATGCACCGACTTGCCCGACAGATTTGTTTAACAGAGATGGCTTCGCCGTTTTGACAGGTCTCCAAGATTGTGAGCGTTTCGGTCGTCCCCGGAGAGTAGAAGGGAATGTAAAGGATAGAGAAAAATCTAAGCGTGACAACATTGATTCGTCACGCTTAGATGATTCCTGTTCTACTATGTATACACAAGGCGGTTGTTACCGTACGAGCGACAGATCCTGAGTTTCTCCTTCTTCGGAAGCTGCCTCACGCTTCACCGATACAGGAATCGCAGAATTGGCTCCTTCCAACCGGTACGAAGAAAAGCCTTTCTCCCAGGGGAAGTCGATTGGTAGGCTTAACTATTTGAGGCCGGTTGACAGGTTTGAGGATGTCTATACCAAGAATTTCGACCGTCTTCCTTCGAATACCTCAGAGGAGCCTGGTCACAGAAAAACGGGAAAAGTATTCGCTTTGGTTCAGTATACTACCACATACCACGAAGCACGGCACTTTTCTCAAGAAATACTAAGAATACTCCTTTGAGAAACGACGCAGTCCTGCTGCGAAAGCGCATTCGTTCATTCAATGTCCCTTCGTTTAAGCGGAACAGCGGTCTCCACAATTACCATTTTTATAGTTGGCTCGCTCCTCTTAGGTAAGAAACATTTATTGCAATAATGTTCCACTCACTTAATAGAACCTGTGTAACGAGATTAGGAGCGTAGTTTGCAATGTAGCGTACTTCTGAGTGGATTTGCAACATGAAGCATGGTAGGATTACAGTTTCCGTTATCTTATACAAATATGGTGCCTGTTTCAACCGACTTCACGGCTGTTACGCTTCATTTTGGTGATGCCGCTGGGATGGCGTCGAGGTGGCGTAATTTTGGGCAATAGATGGCGGCGCATCGTCGTCAAAAGTTTGCGCCGTGGATCCGCGGACGGAGAGCGACAGAAGAGAGGGAACGACAGAGAGCGCGCGGAGAGGGGTGAGGTCAAGCGGAGCTGGAAGCGGTGGCGCTGCCGTCGCACAGCTTCCTGTTCCAGAAGCGGTGGCTCCTCACCTCCGGTCGCTTCGCGCGTCCCATCGTGAACTGGAATGTGGAGCGTGCACAATGCTCAAAAGGGGGTTGAATGGGAATGACGGTGACTAAATGCCGATACTGGTGAACGACGGAAAAGGAGACTGGCAGTCAATGGAGAGTTTTAGCCTACCGTGTGTACCGCGTTATCACGTGTACCATGTGTTCCGGAACTTAAATACGCATGTGCGCGCGAGCAGGGCGAGGAGGGCCACCCCTCGCCGTAACGAATGCGCGGGCACGGCGAGTCTGGGGCCGATAGTCAGCGGAACTAAGCCACCCTTCCGGAACGAATGCACAAATGCTTAGCCGGTCGCGGTACGTGCCGTACACACGGTACACACGGTCGGCTAAAACTCTCTTATGCCGCCGCTAAAGCGAGAAAACGTAACCACTTAGACGAATGCAACGCAAGGTACGGTTGGCGACGGTGCGCCGGGGATGCTCGAAACGCCGTGTTGCTTAATCCGAACGACGCTGCAAAGCGCGTGCATGGGAATAAAGCGTATGCAGTTTGCGAGGAAGAGGGATGGATGCTCACGCATTCTTAAAGACCTGCCAATAAATCTTTCAATTTTTCACATTGAAATTGCGACTACTTATTATCTATTACGTCTACTGATATAAAACTGATGTTAAAATTGTGTAAATTGTTTTGCGGTGGTTGTCGTAGACGACAAGTTTCAGATGTTTTCAGGAACCGTACTCGTCTCGTGGGCGCTTTCTTATTGACAGTGGACGGGAATCGCAGAGGTTTAAACTATTTCGTGCCTCAACTAATTTTACTATTTCGTGAAACACAGCCGAGTGACATAGTTACCTTCGTGATCAGACGAACGATTTTTTTTGTTTGACATGAGGATTTGATGGCGAGTTACAGAACTTTAGAGAAATAGTTGACTTTACAGTAAAGCGTGTTCGGTACCGAACGCCGCGAAAGACTGTGGAAAAAGTGACATTAACAGCTTCGCTGTAAAAGTACTTTACATCACCCGTCTGCTTAACATAAAAGTTCGTACTGAATGCCTTTGGCCTCCTTGTCGGCCCTGGTCGGCCATGATGCTTCATTCAACTGCCTTATCACTTTACTCGCATTACCATACCGATCTCATGGCTGCTCCTCTCCACGATAGCTGTCTTTACATTTTGGCACGCGCTCCCTCAGTCCTCGGTTTAACTATGTCCTCTAAATTACCGCATACGTTTGTATACCTAGCGTAAGCGGTGAACAAATATTTAGTTCCTCGCCGAACACGACCGTCATCGCTAGTTATGCCCGCGCTCTGACGTCAATTTCGGAAGCTTTTCGGGCTGCTTATACATCCCTGGCTATAGCGGTGTACAGCAGTCTGTTCTCGAGATTGGCGATGACAACCTCACTTGTGTGTGGAGATGAGGGGGATTAGACAAGAGTGATTGCCGTTGGTTACAGAGAGATCGAGAGAACAAGATCTCAAACAAGGAAGAAGCGCTTCTTAAATACAGTTCAGTGACAATAAGACACTTCCTCGTCCTCCTTGCTTGAAGACAGTTTTTCCCCTTTCCAAAAGGCAATCACACACAGCCCCAGTGACTGGTAAAAGCGCCGAGGGAGCAGACCGGAAGGCCACAAAGTGCCTCTAACGCACACATGTTTCGCCACTTGTTGACAAGCGTCATCGCGAATATCCGCCACCCGCGAAGACACTTATGATGTCTTCGAATTAGGGCACTGGCCGTGGTCGGGTGCGCCTTTAATAATAACACCATTCCCCCCCCCTTCATTGCCGCGGCAGTTTGTTGGAAGTCACAACAATCAGATGAACACATTTTCACGTCCACAGAGATTTGCAGTTGCAAGGTTGAGTTGCCGCCATCACCAGACTGAGAAGACGGTTCGCGCTATTTAACAAAAAGCCAGCAAGGGAAATACATTTTTTTTTTGTGAATGAAAACGTGCCTCCCGCTAAGAAATATTACTATGCGACAGTATGTGACGGGGCGAACATTCCTCCACATCATGGGGCATGCAACACAGATTGTGCGAACAGCTTTGTAGATCAGTACACTAGTGCCCGGCGTATGCATCCTTAGATTAGAGCTTCGACAAGGCGCGAATTACGGGCAAGTTCAAGAGAATGCGGTTGTAGCATTTATGCGTACATGTGCATCTATTTTACAAGGTTGTATAGAAAATCATTTTCCCAGAGGATTTTCTGGTAGCAAAGTTTCGTACCAATATGCAACGCGCTATCTGTGCGACTGCTGCAGTAAACAGTTCTTTTTTTCAGCATGAAAAATGATCAGCCTGGAAAATACGCTCAAGAAGAAAGTGGGAGCCGAAATAGATTAGTACTAACAGTGGCTATCCTGGGCGCGTTGGTTTGATATAATTAGCAGAAATGCAGCCCAGCAAATACTGGGAAGACGTAAGAACGAGCACACACGAGCGCCAAAAACGACGCATTTGGTGACACGAATAGAAGCCGAAAAGTGCCGTCGAACAACCGAAAAAAAATTGGCCGCGTATCTGCTCCTTTCGTTGCAAATGTCGACAAAAGACGACATTCTGTATCGACTTTCGCCAAGTAAATGCCTCCCTTCGCCTTCCCGCTCACCTCTCATTTTGTTCCTCTTGCGTAGCGCTCCTCCCAAGGTAAAGACGCCAAAGTTTGCTTAAATCATTTTAAATTTACCGCGTTCCGCTGCTCCAGGCTTGGTGTCTTGATGCCAACGCTGCCGTACGGCGAAGACGCGCGTGAATCGAGGTGCGCTGCTCATTCCGAAGAACGTGGAACCTATCTATGGAACCTTTCGTAACTGTTGCCGGTTGACTTAAAATGGCGCAGAAGCTGTGGCGCGGGCGACAGCAGGCGACGGCGGAGTGAATTTTTTTTTCTGCAGTTGATGAAGTATTTAATTTCGCAAAAATCAAGCATGTATGATTTTTTATAAAGGAAAACTGCAAATATCACTTCTGTATTAATCTGTTGTCTTATATTTGCGTAATGACTTGTTCTTCTTCAACAATGTTGACAAGTTGAACATTACACCGGGCTTAGACGGGTAGATTTAGCTGTGACTATATAAGACTATTGCGCACATTGTTTTACTTTGCCCGGGTGGCTGATGAGCACAGACAGACAGACACAGAGAGACAGACATGAAACAGACATACAGAGAGACCAAAATTTCTGGGTTAATAGCCCAAGAAAGACTGCTTTAATAAATGCCGCAAAACTAAGTGCCTGGCCACAATGATCACGCTGCTCATTCCGCCCTAGATAAAACACCATGCACGTAGAGTGCGATAAAGATGGCGCTCCCTAGTATTCCTCCTCACGACCATGAGCACCCCATGAAATGTAATTGCTTTCTACCCTAAAAAAGGGAAACGGGGATGCTACCGTACTTTCTAAGAGTGTGCAAGCTAAATTAGTGGGAACTCCTCTTAATCTGCTGTCGAACTGTTTGTTGAACTCTGCGGCGGCACCCGTAACCAGTTGACCAGTGCCTGCACAGCACCCTCACAAGCTCGTTCCTCTGGCTCGCCATCGCCAGGAGCCACGTGTTTGCCCACGGTACCTTCATCTGTCAAGGCGGTCGCTTTTAGATGCGACTGCATCTCATTCACTCGCCTTGTCCCTCCATACGCGTTGTTGTCGTCCGCACCCCTCCGCCGCGCGATTCTCGGGACTGCGCTCTCCGCCGCTTACCCCCTCTCCTCTCCGCGAGGGGCATGAAAGATTGGATTGGATTCCATAGCATTGCGTCATAGCCGCGCCACGTTGCGTCAAAGGGGTTCATTTCAATGGGAGAATGAACCGGTAACAACAACGGAACCCCCTATGCGTCGCATCTACACAGGGGTTCCCGCGAGGGGAGGTGGGAGTAATTTTCCAAAAAACGCCCGCGTGTTCGAGATTTCGGGACCTGTACCGGAGATTCGGCGTGTTAAACCTCGCAATCAGCTCAACTTCAGCTCTGAAGGCGTCCCGTTTTCGCCGCGGTGGCTGAGTGGCTGGTGTTGCGCTGCTGAGCACGAGGTCTCGGGTTCGATTCTTTCTGATGGAGGCGAAAAGCAAAAACACCCGTGTGTACGAGATTTCGGCCCTCGTTAAAGATCCCCAGGTGGTCAAAATTAATCCGGAGCCCTTACTCGGCGCGCCTCAGCCTGCGTTGCGTCGGCGCGTTAACCCTACAATCAATAACAATCCTTTCCCAGCCCTCATCCGGCCCTACTTCCGTTCCGCTGTTTCCTTTCCCCGGCGCGCAATCTACAGCCCGCGCCTGCGCGCCGATTTTCCGTACGGCTCTGTGTACTTCACTACGATCTTTTGTATCTCACGCGTGCCATGAAAAATGGAGGTCTAAGGTTTTGCCTTGGAAACACTCGTGCAGAGCATCTGGCAATCCATAGCCATATTTCAGAACCATAAAAAACTTTTATGTACAGCCCTAGAGTCCTTACTAGTGGATAGATGGCAAGCACTGACCCTAGGTTAATTTTTTTAGGGCCCTGGAAACACATAACCATCCCGGCAGGTTAGTCGGGAGGAGACTAAGGTGTCTTAGGAATGAAGCTACGGGCACACGCGATCCAATTGAGCCACGCTGTCATCTTCCCGGCCGATGCTGTTACAGTATCTTTTGGTACGCCAACAACCATCACTTGATAAAGCGAATTTAAAATCCCTACTAGTTCGTAGGGAGTGACATCACTGAAGAAAATCCCATCCGTGCTGTGGAACAGGTTACAAGGATGTGGGTGACCCCTGAGACCGAAACATTCGCGGAGTCTGTCTTCCGTAAAGCGGAGACGGGCAAGGGCGAGGGCCGGGGTTCCCGGCACTTTTGCCGCCCCAGTCACCGCTTATGCAGGCAGCCCAGGCATTCTTCCGGGAACCCAGACCGTGCGTTCCCGTGTTAGGAAGAACCGTATTTTCGGCAGCTCGGGGAGACCCCCTTACGTGTGAGGAGGTAGGTTGATGCTATCACGCAAGTTGTCCCGCCTCGCAACACCGAAGCAAAGCCAAGTGAGATTTCGCTTCTTGGAAGGGATCAAAGTTCCTCGTAAAGACGAGGGCGACGAGACCACGTGCCGCCTACGACGCTGATATGGTTCTTTAGCTCGTCCTATGCTGTGCCTGGAAGCAGACTTCTGAGTGCTGGTCTTTTCGCCGAGGGGAGAAACCTTCCGAGAAACCGAGAGGTGTGGCGTAGGTCCACAAGATTCGCAACGGCATGATATCTCTCTGTCGAGCCCAGATAGAGAACTTACATGATCGAAATCGTTTGCCTTAGAATTCAAAGGAAACGTGTAAGTCCTCTTATTAGTTTTTCGTTCTCATGGTTGTTCCCCCCGTGTTAAAACTTATTCTGTTCGTACAAGTGCACATGGACGAGAAATGCAAAATAATGCAGTTACTTTCTAGTGAGCGGACGTAAAATGAAAGACAAAAAAACTATTAGTATTTTTATTTGTATTTCCATGGCGCGCGCCTTCGTGCTTTGAACAGTACCTGGGCGAATACTGAGATTTCAGAAGTGGTGTTTACGCCCAGAAGCTACGAATCGCATTCGGCGATGGGCTTCGGATTAGTTTGGACCGCCTCGGGGGATATATGAAGGTGCGATAAAATCTCAAACAAGTCGGGGTTTTCAGTTTTTCAACACCCAAAAGAAAATTCCTGGGGGCTCTGAAGTCAGCTCACGTGCTCTCAAGTTGAAAGACTGGCGATATTTACTACCGGCGTCTTTACTGCTGTATCGTATTTGCGTTTGTTTGTTCGCTTTCGCGAATCAACCCCTGCCGAAAACTTCCGCCCCACCCCGTAGGATTAGGCCTACGGTGGCGGCGAATTCATCGCTCTCTGAGCGGTGAGGACATGGGCGCTACCGTTGAGGAGATGGGTATGCGCATTGCGGTCGGTGGCTGCCAGGGTGTCGAACCGCACCGGAATCGAACCGAAAACCGGAACCGAATGGGAATTTCTGACCCGAACCGGAACTGAACCAAACCCATATTTTACCGTCATTTTGGAACTGAACCAGAACCAGAACGAATAGGAGGAACCGTTACGTACCGGTTTCGGGAACGGTTACTGTAACAGTTTTGGGAGCGTTTAGAGTCAACAAAAAATATCGAGTCGGTCGGAACACCTCGATATTTTTCGGGTGCTTGGAATTTAGGAATTTCGCGGCGCTCTCCCTCTGAACCAATCAGAAAATTTAGTTGCACACAAAATAAGCGAGGCGATTTTGGGTAACGACAACAGAAATGCTGTAAAATGCCCTTCTTTATGCATGCATTGTGCTGTTACGTTATTTCTGGCCTAAGATTGACATCTCGCGCTAAAGTTGGTAAATAGTTGCCTAATGCATGTTTTGTATTCATTTGACGGTCTTCGAAAGAAGCATTTACATGAAATAAGGTTGTGGGAAGGAACTAAACTGAAAAAAATAAACCAGCGATAAATTGGTTTGATACCAAGAAAATCCTACAGCGTTTTCAATACGTTCGCTCCTTTTATGCTACCGCTCTGCAGCCCTTGAGTACCAGCGACCACGACCGCCGCTTGTGAATTCACTAAGCTACTATTTCTGGTAGAACCCAAGCGCTGTCCCATGTCGCTGAAGAGTCATTAGCAACTTGCTATCGCCGATGTTTCCCGATAATCAGTGAGTCATTATAGCCGCTTCTTCCTTCTATCCCGTCTGCTAACTGTTGGAAGGTTGCAAGAGGGAAATTCCTCTAAATGCCACCTGCCACTCTTGACAGGTGGAGGGTGACGCTGACGCCGGACAGTTTTGGACTGCTGGCATTGCTAATGCTCCCGCGTTAAAAATAACAGGCCGTTGAAACTATAGGTACTTGAAAAGCGTAGCAGACCAACCAATTGCATTTTCAATGCGAAAGCATTACTTCCGCCATTATGCGAAAATCATAGCTATAGTACGTTACAGTAAGGGTGTAGTGGTAGAACGAGGGTGCATGTTTGTTGAACAGCGTTTTTCTTTTTTGCTGCAATACAATATAACGTCTTAACAACTTGCTTACCTTTCTGCTCCAGTTTTACACACACTTGTACGCGCTTTCCGCCTGTCCGCGAAATATTGGAAGATTTTATGACTTTTTATGCCCTGTGGCAAAATAAACGATTAAAAACGTCGTGTTGTGACATAAGAAAGCTGATCAAAAAAGCCTGGTTGGGTTGAACGAGCATAGAACGATCCAAGTGAATATAGCATATGCTGCCCACAACCGCCAGCACTCAAAATGTCCCCTCCCAACCACGTGACCACATTTAGTGGGCGCCCAAAATTCAGGGAAGCTTGCACTCACGCGCAAGATTTCAACGGCGAAGCTGTTGTATGTGACCATAGACACACAAAATTGAGTTTTAGTGTTGTTGTGATGTCGTGGTTCACGTCGGCGGCAAGGCACTTCAAAAATCTTATGTTGAGCAAGGCCAGAGGCAGCTCGTTGTTTTGTTCGACGTTTTCGCACGCCACTCTGCAAGCGCGACTTATCGTATCTAGCAGATGCGTTGCTCGCCGGGCCTCTCGAAGCGCAGTCCCTTCCTTGGCCGTGTCAACCGAGCTATGTGGAGTAACGGATAACCTACAGCAGCTTCGACATTAAAGTCGAGGTTTTTCTGCGGTACACAGCGCAAGCGCACGACGGCACCAGGACGAACGAACGACGGTCGCACGCTATTGCGTGTCTTTCTTGTTCCAAGCAAGTGTTGCCACGAACGCCGGAGTTCTTTTTTTTTGTGGGGTGAGGGGGGGGGGGGGGCGCAGTGTTAGCCAATCTTCCTAAGGAAGTATGCTCAGCTTGACGAAACTGCACTCGAGGCACGAGTGCACGAGCGCTGGTTAGAACTGCGGACACCATACACAAATGATTTGCTCAACAGCTTCGATCCCGGTTGAAAAAAAGGAACATCGGACCATAGCATCGATCAAACCCAAAAGAAATGATGTTTGGCCTTGTGAGTCTTTTCCGGGTAATAAATCACGCGCTACGGAACTAAACGTTGACCGAGAAATTGAAAGTGGCGTGCCTGAGATGTGCGAAGCCAAGCCAAGCCAAGCCAAACTCTAAAATTCTAGACACCTAAACCCCTGGACAAATATAGAAGAGTACGAGGTCGGAAAGCTACAGAAAGAATCGCAGGGAATCAGAAGCACGGACAAGGATTGGCAGATGACAAATGGTCCATCCCTCGATAGCTCCTGCGCTTGTGTGGGCCTAGAAGGGCAAAGAGATAGACGCGTCCAATGGGCAGCGCACGGCGGTCGCCTGAGTGGAGAGACTGGGGAACGCGGACGGCATGCTTGACGGCGTGGACACGGTTGCCTTCACCTCTGGTGGAAGCTCCGCCGAGTTGGCCGAGGGTATGATTCGTGCCGGAATAGATCGTCGTCTCATTCGTTCTGTTCGTAGGCTATCCGCAAATAAACACCGCAGCGAGCAAGTACTCCCAGCAATAGCCAAAATTCGCTGAAAGTTGAAATAGAGAAAGAGTTGAGTTTAAGTTGGTGCACGAGGACTCTGTAAATGGGGGGAGGGGGTGTAGATGGTAAAGAGTGTGTGGTGTTATGGCATTCGTAGCGGCCCTAGGAGTCTGATGTGCGCTTTGGGAGGCGGATGAAGCTCCGAGTGAGCTACAGGGAGCCAACTCCGGCCTCCATACTGATCGTTGTAGACCAGTTTGGGTTGAGCAGTGCCGAATGAGCGATAGCGTGCGGAGGACAAGAGAATTGGGTCGATGAGTGATGACAGGGAACCGGGAGCAGAAGTGAGGGTTTCAAGCGGGTGAATGTTGGGAAAAGCCAGATTTCGTGCGGAAGATTTTCATGCACGGATGATGAGCAGTAGGGCCTTTGAGGCGGCAGTGATGGGGTACAAGTTACAACATCCGGGGATGCGAATCAGGGGAATCTCGTGAGCCAGGTAGATCTTTGAGCAGACTTTCTCGACATCGTTATTTTATTTTCAATTTCTGTATATTCTTGTTTTTCGTAAGTGTTGCGCGACGGCTGATAGTTGTCATATTCGGCTATCAATAGACTAATTGGCAGACTTCGCGTTTCGGTACATTCTGTGTTTTAATTAATTGTTCCTAGTTTCTTTTTCCATTACTATGATCTACATTTACACAACAGTGGATACATTTCTTAACCAGCTGTGGTGAATTTCTGTGCACATACACTGCCCACTCTTCAGTACTCGGCCAATAATGCTAACAGATTAGACAGTTGTAGCAGAACGCGAAACGGATCCCGCACGGCGGCTGCTACACGGTCGGCGCACTTGCGCTTGCGCACAACCGGTCTCACCCCTTCGGGCATGCGCAGTGCTGTCGGTTGGCTGCCGGCTACTGTTTCTGAAATTCTGAGTTGTGTTGGTTTAAGAAATCTTCATTTCGCGTCCACTTCAATCGTGAGCTAGTTGCACTCGCAAGGCATCTCACCACTCACATGCCCAGAAACCTAATCCCCCTTTTAGCTTGGGCTGCATCGCATTCGGGTCGACTGCTTTCAGCCAATCAGGGCTCGCCCAAAAAGGACGCTGAGATGGACAAAATTAAAAATTCTGCCCCTGACCGGTTCTGCGCTCTGCTCTTAGTCTCTACTAAGACGACCCAGACTCTACATTCTTCGCCGTAATAAGAGCTGTGCGAATGTTCACACTTGCGTCAAGCAGCATTTTCGCCATAGATGGAGTTATCGACGGACAGCCGCATTATAGCACACTCTCGCGTTTGCGTCTCACAGAAAGGCAAAGGAGGAGCACGTCCTCCACACGGCGTGGGGGGCTGCGGAACGGAACCGGAGGCGGCGACACCGAAACACAGAACACGTCCAACGAGACCGTCCGTCTCACGCCCATTGTTCGGCTGCCGGATATATCTCGGCCGTTCTGTATACTACTCCCAACGCATTAGACAGCCCATCAAGTTGAATGTTGAGAGCCGCGTGAAACCTTTCTCACATCAAAGCCGCTTCAAAACCTTCTCTAAAAGAGCACCCCACCTTCGCTGAAAGTGCATCCAATCGATTGCGAAACCTTCAAAGACCCAAATTACAAACGGAGAACCAACCCATGAGACGATTTTTCGTGCCCTAAGTAAACGCATCTATGAACGATCTCAATGTATTCCGATACGTGGCTTACGAGACAAAGGTATACTATTGTACTTCATGATCGGTGCGTGTATTGTCTTATATGGAAGCGTTCCTTTTTCGGCATTTTCACATAACCATTTTGACACAACAGAAGCCCGCCTTCACGCACGCGCCGTGTTCCCTGACATCCTATCAGATCTTTCCGGTTGACCAACCGCTCGGAGAGATGAGATAGTTTTTTGAGAGAGAGAGAGAGCAGAGAGAAGAGTTTTTTAGAGAGAAGAGCCGAGCGAGAGAGAGAGAGAGAGAGAGAGAGAGAGAAGAGAGAGAGATAGAAGAGAATGAGAGCGAGAGAGAGGACTTCAATAGGCCAAAATAAATTGTGGGGTTTGGCTTCCTAGTCCGGAAGTCCATGGGCTGCCCTGGCTCTGTAGCTCGGTCAACCACATCGAGGCTCGAGCGACAACATGCTCTCCCACTGCTCACGAAGGGTTGGGAATAGGTCGGGGTTCAGTCGCAGACGAAGAGGGTGCCTGAATTGCCGCGAAAAGCACACTCCGGGGAGTATAATAGATGATTTAATCGTACTGGATTTTGGAACGCTGGTTGTTTAAAACATTCGTCTTAATGTGTTTTCCTGCATTTTAGAAAACTGACTTGGGCGGGGGGAAAAAGGACCTTTCTACCTAATCTATTTTCGGTTCATTGCATCTCTGGAAAACTGGTCTCAATCGGCGTTGGACTGTGCTCCTCCTCTGGGGCCCGGTTGGTCCAACATGAAGCGCGGGAATGCGGGCTGTTCTTGACGTCGTTTTTGCCCGGGAGATCTCACCCAGTGGGCAGGGACAAACGATTCTGACCGTGCGAGAGGGAGGGGTTTTGCTTCAGCGCAGTGCTGTTGAAGAAACTTTCTTTGCTCCATCGCCGCGTAGCTTCTGCATGCCGCTGACAATCGGTGAGCGTAATCGCGGTGGTTTCGCATGGCCAAGGCAATCGCCACTTCTTCCGCTTCCTGGATAGAACCGGTCTTGATTGGAGACTGGTGAGTGGTTGATCCCTTACGTAGGTGACCACTGCAACCGCTGCTCCTTGGTAACGCTGGTATGGGGTGGCAACCGGTCGATGGGGCGATTCTATTTGGCAGTAGGCCAACGGTTCCACTAAAAAAGCCTCCGCATTAAAAGCCGGCGTCTGCAGCATCGAAACGGTCCTATAGGCCACATGTGTTTGAAGCATTCCGTCGCGCGAAGCGTTCTACTGCAAAATCGCTCCATGTGGTTAGCGCTTTAGGAAGAGTAACTAGGAGTGGCCGTGCACGCCATCCTACACCGCAGACGAAAGGAGCGGAAGAACACAGCCAAACGAGCGAACAGACGAGTTACAGAATCAACTCTCCCATTTAAAGGCAGCAGGATGGAGCAGCGTCAGATCGAAGGAAGGAAGGAAGGAAGGAAGGATGTGGAAAGAAGGCAGGAAAGTTAACCTGGCTAGAGTCCAGTTTGCTATCCTGCACGTTGGAAAGGAAAAATAGGCAAAAAAGAGAAAAGAGAGAATGAAGAAAAGTTGGAGCCGACAGGTATGCCCCGCACTAGACGTTCAAGTTCAGTAATTGCCACTGGAGGATTTCAATCAAAAGCCTGGTGTTCGTCGCTCGTAGAAAGCGTCAGAGTTCCTCAGTCGCCTTCTGAGCGGGTGACAGAGAAGGCCAGTGACACAGAATCTTCTCCTCCGAAAATGGCCACCGAGAGTCCAGGTTCTTCAGCGCTGACGACAACTTCTTTCTTTCAGGCGAGTAGCGTGGGCACTCGCATAAAACGTGGCGTATCGTGTGCGGTGGGCCGCATGTTTCGCACTCCTCATTTGCTGCTATTCCTATTAAGAATGAGTAGGCATTTGTGAATGCCACCCCCAACCAGAGACGGCAAAGGAGAGTTGCGTCAGACCGTGTAAGGCTTAGTGGAAGGGGACGTACAGGTTCGGGTCAAGGCATTGAGAGTGCAGACGCTGCTGCCCGGTTGGCGAATCAAACAGCGACGACTGCACACATTCCATTGTCTAGGATGGACGCAGCTGGGGCCCTCCCCATACTTGCCCGGGAAAAAACAATCTCTCAATGGTCTACAGAAGAATTCACAGGTCGAAACCATTCGAAAAAAGTTAAGGCGGAAACATATCGTGAAGGAAAGCTTCATATTCGGAAGAGAATGAAGCCTTCTGAGAACGCATGGCACGAAGCAAGGTGTTTCAGGTGTTCGATAGGACGCCCATCCCGATTTATGCGGGGAGGCTTGTGGACTGATGGTGGAAGGCTAGGGAGTCTCGCGATACTAGTATATCGCGATAGTATCGCAGATATACTTTTGAGTATCTGTATTTCAGTATCGAAATGTATTAGGAAAATGTATTTTGTATCTCAGTAGCGACCTACTTTTATGGTGTATCGAACATATTGCGATACTGTGGCACGTATGGGCATCTCTTACATTTATTCTGGCACTCATATTTTAAAATGCGGTGGGCCTCGAACGAAGCCGCCAGAGTGTCAGATTTCCAAAGATTCCTCTTGCAGGCTGCCGAAACCTATGAAACGCACCGTAATGACTCGTTCGACGACGTGTATCTGTTACAATAAACCACGGCTTCTACGACTTACCGACATGACGATGGTCAGCGCAAACGCATGTTCGAGCGGAGGTCTTTCGATACCTCGACGACCCGGCGTAGGATTTCCCCATGCTGCAAGACTTTCTTGCCGGGACGGAGGCCTCTGCTCGTTATAACACAAACGTGTGCTCTTATGTTGTGGCAGAGATACTTTTCTCGTTTGCGAGCCTTGTCTGGAGGACACCTTGTTTGAGAAGCTGGTTTTTCTTAGGTGCAACTAATATTTTTTTGTCGTGTGATGAGTGAAGTTATACAATTCTCTTCAACATTCGATTGTATTGGTGATTCGTTCATGTGCTAGTTTTGAAATGCATAACGCTTCATAAAAATGAGAAATCATATTAGATAGTCGGATAACTGGGTCAAATTAGAAAATCATTTTTGAGCAGGATGTCGCCGAAATAAAAAAAAAATTATTTCAGCATCTGTATCTGTATCTTGTATCTGTATTCCGGAATACTTTTTTTCCGTGCCAGGAAAAGTATCACTGAAATATTGAAATTGAAAATAAAAATTAAAATTCCCTTACGCCAAATACAAATATATCTTTGTATCTGTGTTTTAGGGGCCCAACACATCTATCGCGATATTTGTATTCCGGAATACATTTTGGAGCATCTCTGGGTAGCCCTGCGTTAGGCTGTAAAGATGCATAAGGATTGTCGATAAGTGCATTACGCCCCGGTTTAATATGCCTGTCACTTTTGTGTGATTATTATTATCCCATCTACAGGCATTTTCTTTTCCTCCGCTAAGAAGCAGCGTCCCCAAATTAAGCACATCTTGCACATGTTGGAATGATTGATTAAACTTTTATTCGGGAAATAGGGGTGCGACTAGACGCGGGCCCCAAAGCTTAAACCTGAAAAGCTTTCGGGTGCAAGTTCGGAATGGTTCCGGTGTTGGGATTTGGGGGTGAGGGGGTGAGGGCGGCATTGCAGCGAGGTTGGCCTGCTATCTGACTGCCTCCAGGTATTGAAAACGAAGGGTTGCACGAAGGCGTTTCTGTTGACCATGAAGGATGTAGGGCTTCGTCAAGTTGCTGAGTGCAGCTTTTTACCCTATTTTCCGCCATAACGGTGTACGTTTATGGAAATAAACTTCAACTTCAACTTCAAAGTAATAAACAAATGGAGCGCATCGTTACCCAGTTAGCAGTGAACTAATAAAAACCTACAGAGGGCGGTGGGATTACTTTAGATGAAACATGTAATAGAATATGACATTTCAGTCAAGCAACCGCAGCAACCAATCGATAAAATTAAATCAACCAATGAATTATCAATAATACGTTCAGGGAATTCGACTTAATGCGGCGTCATGGACAATGCTTCCCGGGCGACACTCACTGAGGCAAGACGGCAGCAAAGAAGCGAGGGGTCAAGGCCATCGGGAAGGGTGTGACGTCACACGCTGTGTAACGAACCTGCACCAGTCGTTACAGGCTCCCTGGACTTACGCGAAGGGTTCAGCGGAACCTGGTGCAGTAAAACCTCGGTATAACGAAACAGGCGGGCGCGGATATAACCAACTAATGGATGAAATTAAGTAATCGTAATTCCTTTTGAAATTCCCATAGACGCCCATGTATTTAAGACCTCGCTTTAATAAGGAAGCTGAAATTTCCTAGCAATGGGTATAACGCACCTGTTATTTCCACAACGAGCATTTACGGACCATTCGGTAACCGTCGGGTTAAAAATCTCACAGCACGCGACGGTTTGCGTCACATCACAGATGCGATATAATGAAAACCCGATCTAACGAAGTCACCAGGAACCGCAAATTATTTCATCAAATGGAGAACTTCGTAAAATCGGGACTGTAATTTGCAAGCAGTTCAATCCATAAATTCGATGTCTCAAGGGAGGCGCATCCCAGCAGGTACCGCGATCTCGTAGTTATGGCGGCCGCGGCGCTCAACTGCCGATAATACAGCAAGCGCAGTGAAAATAACACCCCAGCCGGGGCTTACCCTGAAGTCGTCGCACGCCAACAGACGCGCGAAGCAGCGCTTTTTGTTGTGCCACTTCACCGCTGAGCAGACCATTTTCAAATTTTATATCCTTGAACCACGACACAGGGCTTCATCCACCTTCTCGTGTGGAGTGGCCTTGATGCTATTTTTTTTTCTACGCAATTCCAGAAGAAGTGGCATGGATGATGGCGTCCTGTCCTCTCAAGATTGTGCAAAGCGGGCTGTGAGGGGAGCCGTGTTCTGCGGCCGTGGTACTGCTGAGTTGGTCTCCTAGAGCTCTGTGAAAACGACACTAGATGCCTGATAAAGCCTTTTTGTTTCAGTCGTGGTGCAATAATCTTCGTGGCGTCCTGACGAAACACATTCTAAATTATGCCTTCTCTAAACCTGGCTGTTCCGTAAAATCAGAAATGGCGCTGAATCTATTTCGTTAAAAGTTCATAATATCATTCAGCCGTAGAGGCACCTGGGGGTGGGGGATCCGAATTTGTTGGTCAGATGAAGAAATTCGTAAAATCCAGTTTCCTTAATCCAGTTTTGAATGTACTTCGGAACTCGCGCTAGTTAGGGGCAGCTAACTCCAGCTCGCTAAAATTGCTGCCAGCGCCTGGCAACACGCGCGTGGGTGCCCGTCTCAGGGCCTTCGGCACTCACGATGACGGCGAGGACGGACTCGAAATCGCGGCTGCAGCTTAAGAAGCCATCGTTCGCCTGAACGAGACGTGGCAAAAATCTATCACGCACTTTTTCACTGCGAAGTGAGCCGCCAGCTGATGTGCTGTCAAATGATCATGGCGTGAATAAAGTAACGATTGTTTGCTGTTTTTCTTTCGCTTGTTTTCCTTGTTTTCGCTAGGTACAATGACTTTCGGTAGTGACTATATTCTCTGTTGCAAGTAAATTGTCGCTAGAATTGGACATTCGTATTTGCTATAACAAAGTAATGGCTATAACGAAGTGTTTACATCCCCCCCCCCCACCCTGATAACCCTTCAACATCGTTATGACGAAGTTTTACTGTATAGACATCTAAAGAAGAGTGCCAGCAGACGCCGTGCCAGTCGCCCGTAGCTCGGCGATCACACTTACGCCACAGCCTGGTTCAACGAAACTACTGGACTTCAAGGACGCCGTCACCACGTCGGTGTCACTCCGGCCCACAGCACACAAGCTGAACTGCAAGCTATCTGTGACTATCTCGACGCAGCTCTCCAGGAAGACCTAACAATCTCCCCTGTACATCACCATGTGTACACAGACTCACAGGCAGCGTATCGAGCCTGTGCCAATGTGCAGTTCACCAGCCCCGTCACCGAAGTCATTCGCCGCAACGTTCTGAAACTCTGGGCATCGGGTAACGGCTTCACACTTCACTGGGTTCAAGCACACTGCGGCATCCCTGGAAATGAGAACGTGCACCGACTAGCACGCGCGCATTTACTCTCCGTGCTAGCTCGGAGCCCCTCCCCACTCGTGGCTACGAGGTCCTTGCCGTCCTCAAGAAGAAGCCGATCCCACGGCTGAACGGCAGCTTAGTCAAACGCGCCGGACAGCTTACCTCGTAGCCATGGCCAAACACCCCTCCAGATCCTTGCAGTTCCTTCCCGTGAGTTCTCCGGCGGGAAACTGTGATCATCCGACGGATTCAGACGGGAACACTGCTCACACCGTTTTTGCTCCACCGTTTTCATCGCCGTGGGGCCGCTCCCAGTGTCCCGAGCACCTGCAGCACTTGCCATACCAGGGCAGACCTACAACATCTAGTGTGGGACTGCCCCAGCTACAGTATTCCTCGGTACCGTGCCCTCACCAACGTGCGACTTGGACCCTGGCCCACGTCTCTCCAGTCCTGGTCCTGTCCGCCACCAAAAGCTCCTGCTGGGTACGCTACTAGCTTGTGGCGCGCCCTGCTGCTTTTTCTGTTGGACCCCGCAGCACCAGTCGTTGGCGACCGGCTTTGTGGCGACGCGCAGGACAGTACGGTGGCTATGACTCCAGGCGACCATAGTGTTGCGTCCAGGCCGCTGACGCAGTGAATGGCGGCACTATCCTTTCCCACTTCCCCTTCCCTACCAATCCCCTACCGACCCATCTATCCATAGCAGCGCGCAAGCGCAAGAAAATGGAATAAACGTGTCTTCAATCAATCAATTCGCTGAAAACCCTGACAGAGGCACGGCTCTAAATTTCTTCAAAAGTAACTCAGTCGAATCTGATTTCTGACCTTTCCTTTTTTGTTTCCTTTCAAAATTTGCTTGGCCGGCAGACGTTTCTGTCCCCCCCCCCCCCCCACCCACCCCTCCCGAGTTTCGGCCAGACCTACACGCCTACCCTCTCCGCCGCTTCACGCGTGTCACTTTCTCCAGCCGGCAAGCCCCATAGGAAAACAGGAACCGCCTCGTGTTAGACACAAAGTATAAACTTCAATCCCGAGCAGACGCCGTCGGTTCCTCTCCGCCGGTTGGTCTGTCCAATGTGTAGCACATCACATCCGGGTTTCAAAGCGATATACTCCCACGTTTTTTCCGCGCGACGTTCTGGTGGGCTGCGTGGGCGAAGTAGCGTCCCCCAGTTAGGCTCTCTTCGTCCCCCCACCCCCCTCCTGTTACAGCTTCCACATGTATGTTTACTCATCCTCGTCATCCGCAACAAAAGAAATAAGAAAAAGAGTGCGGAAATAGAGTCAATGTACACCGTCTGCTTCCTACGCACGCCGTTTTCGTCTTGAGCGTCCTGCCCGATCCCTGCCTTGTTGTCTCTCCATTATGATTTTTCTGCACTTTCTTTATGGGAGAAAGTTTTGCTCGCCGCTCTTGTTGCGGCAAACCGCAGGAGTATGTCGGTCCTTCGTCGTTTTACGCCTCGTTGCTCGTTTCAACAACCCCTCGAGATGACGACGGTGGCGGTGCCGTGTCCGAAGATAATTGAAAGCCATGCGACAACTTATGGGACGAAAATGGGTGGGAAGGAGGCGGCACTGGACGCGGCGACCGCGTGGGTCGATAAAGAAAGGACAAGAAATGCTCCTATGGGAAGGTGGGCGCAGAGATTGGAGAAGGCATAAGGGGGAGGGTGTTTTGCGTGGTTGAGAACTGCGGACTGGTGCAAAAGCCTAAGCTGAGTCAGCTGTTGTTTCTTACGCGTCAGATGCAGGCGTATTCACCCCGAGGAGGCAGTGGCGAACGCGTCACGGAACTGAAGTGCGCGCCGTGATCTGATACGGCGCTCTACATTATTTATCATGGAGCTTTCTGCATCCACCCGGCGTGGACGCACTCGGCAGTGGACCTCTTTTTCGCGCTGTATTAGCGCAATTTTAAACTTAAACGTGCTGGTAAAAAGAGTTTGGTGCTGGGCCTGTGGGCTCATACTTTGAATAACCACGAACGAGGGAACCTAGCCTTGTCGACGGGTACTCAATGACAGAGCAGGACAACACACACTCGGCATGTCTGTGTTCTCCTGCTCTGTCCTTATGTACGCGTCTCCAAGGCTGGGTTCCCTCGTTCGTGGTTATTCAGCCGTGCTGTTAGGCTAAACCGACCTAAACGATCCCAAACCATTGAAATTTTCAGGAAGAATGCGTGCACTTGGCATAAGAGAACATGTTGCAGCAGAAGAAAAGATGGTCGGTCGGTATAAGCAAAAACATCAACACCACTGGGATTCGAACCCTGGCCGTCAGCATGAAAACCCACGTCTCCATCCGCAGGCCACTAAATCCGACGTTTGGTTGGTTAGTAAAAATTTATGGAATGCCTGCAGAGCTAACGCTGACCGTGCCTAAGTCACCCGCTTGGGGGCGTCGCTGCTGGCCCTCTTTGCCCGTTCAGTGGCGTCGAAGTCCTGCCGCTTCACCGCCTCACAGGCCTGCTGGACGGCCCAGAGTTGATTGTCGAGGCTGGCGGGAGGGTTCCGGGAGGGAGCCATGGCGGGAAGGTTCTGAGTTACCACCGTGCGGATCTTTGGTGCAATCCGAGAGCATGCTGGTTAAGGTGGCTACCTTTTTGTGGAAGACCTTACACGTGTCCGTCGCGTCTATTTTGGGATACGCGTCTGCAGTTGTTTCAGAGGGACCACGTGTGCCCTGTCCAGTTTGTCGCTGGGGACGGTATCAAGGGAGAAATTTGTATGTTCCCTAAAGAATGAAAGCACCTGTCCATCGGGCCAAGCGGGAGGCCTTTGTGAGTCCGTTGTAGCCCGTCATTCGGTTATTGGTGTTGTACCACGGACGGCCGTCAGGCCGTCACCCTCGGCTTCTTAGCAACACGCCCTGGCGTGTGCGTCTCGTTGCCGTTACGACGCTTCTCGGAGACTTCCCCGTGTCAGCGGGGAACCACTGGAGTCGGGTTTGCGGTTCTGGCTCTCGGTGCACTTGGCGTTGGATTTGATTCTGGCGGCTCGTGGCAATATCCGTTCTTCGGAGAAGTTCCTGATCGCTCATCTGGAGTCGCAGGGAAGCGTTGTACGCACTGGGTCCGTGAGGACGAGGGCGACTGCTATTTCATCCGCTTCTTGGGCGCGTTCGCATGACACGCTTGCTGATATGTTCGTTTCACCGTCTGAATCGATAACACACCTTATTAATTTTTCAAGAAAATAGAAAGAGTGTTTTGAGCAAATCAGCAGATGGCGTTAGTGGGGATGCGTCTAGGCGAAAAGGTTTGTCAAGCATACCTACAGAAAACCCTTGTTATACAAAGTCATACAGACAGGAAACTGGATTCGTTATAAGCGACACTTCGTTCAACTCGAGCACAGAAGAAATCGCGAAACAGCCTATTCGAAGGCAGGTACACCGTGCAACGCAAAAAACGTTGCACACGGTCCCTGGCTCGGAAAGAGTCTGCCATAAGTGGCCGGGGTTGATACAGGTGTTTAACCACTCATGCAGTGCCGTCACAGGGAGGGGAATTTCCCTTTGGTTGTCAGGTGCTGATGCCGTCACCAGTGAGCCTATGTCTAACAATGCCACGTTCATCCCTAAACAAGTCATATAACAGCAAGGAATAATCCGGCATAGCCAATAATCTTCTCACTTCTTGTTATACCTGTTAAGAATGTTACAACTAGCTATCTTTCTCCGTCGGGGGTGCACCATTGTGACCATCATCAGTCGTTTATTAAAACACCTCATGAATTCCCGGACTAAGGAACCATTCCCGTTTCAGAAAGCTCAAATAAACGTCTCTCTCTCTCTCTCTCTCTCTCTCTCTCTCTCTCTCTCTCTCTCTCTCTCTCTCTCTCTCTCTCTCTCTCTCTCTCTCTCTCTCTCTCTCTCTCTCTCTATCTATCTATCTATCTATCTATCTATCTATCTATCTATCTATCTATCTATCTATCTATCTATCTATCTATCTATCTATCTATCTATCTATCTATCTATCTATCTATCTATCTCTCAGCCACTTAAAAAGGACAGATTATGTCACAAATAGCGATCTTCTTACATTGATGGAAAAGACCAAACCAACGCGACGCCACTCTCGTGGTTGACATCGGATAGCACCACCGTCGAACGCACGCCTTCTGAGCCGGCCGCGTAGAAGGAAAGAGGAACCTGAACAAGATCGAACGCTCACGTGGGAGTCTGCACCCGCGAGCTGGCGATCATAAGGTTCACGCACTGCGCTTCGCAGAGAGAGAGAGAGAGAGAGAGAGAGAGAGAGAGAGAGAGAGAGAGAGAGAGAGAGAGAGAGAGAGAGAGAGAGAGAGAGAGAGAGAGAGAGAGAGAGAGAGAGAGAGAAGATGAGACAGGGAGAATGCCGGTCTAGTGTGTACCACCGCAACACACACAAGACGAGTTGGCTTCTAACTAATGAACAGCGAACGTGACACTGGACGAAGAAAACAAAGGAGTTTGAGTTGGCGGACTGGGCATACCGACTGGCTGTTTCACGCTGGGTCAGGAAGGGTTGCTTGATCGGATATTGATTGATTGTTGGGTTTAGCGCACCGACGCAACGCAGGCGATGAGGCGCGCCGTAGTGGAAGGCTCCGGATTAGTTTTGACCACCTAGGGATATTCAACGTGCGCCGAAATCTCCTACACACATACGTTTTTTTTCTTTTCTCCACCATCAGAAATAATGGGATATCTCGCCCGGAAGTCTGCATGCAATGCTGTGTCTGAAGGGTTGAACTTCTCGTGGAAACATGTGCAAACGAAAGGATTGCAGTGGGAAGTGGCGGCGATATTGAAACAAAAGGAAACAGAAATAGGGAGGTTACAGCAATGGTAAGGAAAGTCAGAAACTTAGACGGGACGAAGAAGGATAGTGAATGGTACCGAAGCAGGCAAACGGGGGAAACATAAAGAATCCAGGGTTATGAATATCTTCTTCATTCTGTGTTTTTTTTTGTCCTTGTTTTGAAGAGCCATCTTTGAAATTATTTTTTTTTTTCGTTTTCTTTGGGTACCTCCGCATGCCGAAAAAGTTAAACTGCGGCTGCATATGCGCGACATGTTTACATCTGTCTGGGGGAGTTGAACGGTTTTCCTTAATTGCGTGACAAACTGTAGCGTCAAACTCAATCGAGAATGGAGTTATAAGCGTCCCGCAATTAGCGTTCACTTGCTTACAAATGGATCTCCTTGAATTAATAAACGGTAAAACGGACGTGCTGTCGTCGTTCACTACACACAAAACCTAAGAGGTGGTTCTGCCGAGGCTCCTTATTCTTATTTTATTCTCTCCCTCCCCCCCCCTTAGAGTGACGTGCTTTAGATGAGTAAATTGTGTTTTCACAAGCCGTTCTACATTAAGGAAGGTTTGAGAGCACGCATCGGCCTGAACTAACAACGGATATCCTGCTGTGGATAAATAACCAAACGAAAACAGCGGCAATACCTCACAACGGTAACAAGTACTGAAGAGAAATAACACTTGAGGGAATAAGGGGCCGCAGAGTTGACAGCGCTGTGTTGAGGTGGTTCCGCCCCAAGAGCAGGCGATACCCGCGGAAGCCGGCCGGGTGAGGTAACGGCCCTTATGTCGGCGGGGTGTGTTGATCACGTGGGAACGTCAATAAAGCTTCGTTCGCGGCAGGAGCTCGAAAGTTGAAACCGAACCTTGTAGGCGGGCAGCAAAACACTACAAACGAAGAGCGAAAGAGGGGAAGGGGATTGCGAAAAGAGGGAGAGAGGGTGTTTGCGATGGCAGCTCGGTACATTTTCATTGAGCAGGTTCTCGAAAAAGACATTGAAAGGAAGGCGCGGCGTGAGTTGACGCGAGATGCGGAAGACCAAGGAAAATAAAGAGCGGAGAATATTATATGGCTGTCTACTTTTTCCTCCTCCGAACACTCCAAGTTCCCAGAAAGTTCCCAGACTAGAGCAACTGTCGGAAGAAGGGCCGCACATTTTTTTTATTTGATTGCAGGGTTTAACGCACAGCCGAGGTGAGGCGCGCCGTAGGCGCCCAGTAGTGGAGGGCTGCGGGAAAATTTTGACCCCTGGGGACCTGGGGAAACCGTGCGCCGACGAAATATCGTACACACGGGCGTTTTTTGCTTTTCCCTCCATCTAGCGGCCGCCGCGGCAAATCGCGGCCGCCGCGGCCGGAACCCGCGAAACCCGCGACCTTGCTCAGCAGCGCCGCAACGCCTTAGCCACTGAGCCACCACGGCGGGTGAAGGGCCGCACAGCCGAAATCAAACACAAAGATGTAGGTCAAGAAGAAAATAGTTTACCTAAATACCCGCGTATATATGAGCCTTGTAGCAGAAGTTTTTTCTAAATATTGTGCATAATTGGGATCCAAATAAAATTACAACAAAAATTCCAACGTTGAGGCTGGTTTCGGTATTTCGGGGCTGCGGCTTGGCTTCGTTTGCTATTCGTAATAGTTGGGTAAGCGTTTGGTTCGGCAACACGCATGCAATGTCGGGTTTTTTTTGCCAAACCCGGAGGAATGACAGAAGCGGGGAATCCTCACTTGAAAACAGAACAAAAAGAAAAATAAATTTTTTTTTCTGAATCCCTAAAATTGATGTACTAACGAAATCACAAAAGTCTATTGGGAAGTTGAGGCTACTATAGTTGGGTCAACTGAGCAGACAGAAAACAGAACAAAAAGAAAACTCGCACAATCATCTACTCAACTGGACACAAATCTTAAAAAAATGGCGCAGCTTGCACTAGTGGCGCAAGTCTGGAGAATAAGCGGAGCTGGGGGTCGACCTAGCTTCTTTCGATTTTGCTAAGATTTACTAGGTTTTGCTAGGCTTTGCTAGGTTTTGTTAGGTTTCCCAATGTTGTTGCTAGGTTAGGCTAAGTGTTGAGGGGTGATGTCAAATTTAGCCGGATTTTACAACAAGGCCGTTCCAGTTGGTTCCCCCACACTGACAGCGAATCCCATACGGGGAAGAAACTAGGTCGACCCCCAGCTCTGCTGTTTCTTCTGCGTTGCACCACTTCTTCAAACTGCGCCAATTCTTTTGCGTAATGGTAGCCCAAGAAAGGCTACATCCTTTCAAATGTTATAGTAAGGAGTGCACGCACGCATATACTCTTTGTGCTGACACTGGAGCAGGCGCGAAAGCTGGCTTCACTGTTATAATACCCAATCTGCGGTGGTGCACCCATTACAGGCGGCGCTGTTTTTTTCTTGGTATTTTTTTGCTAACTCCACCGCACCAGGCTTAAAGGAGCACTGACACCAATTTTCGCTCAAGCTTCTGAAGAGCGCCCTGCGAGCTCCGTCGTTAAACTGTAAAGCCAACGAACAGAAAGTGACAAATTCACTGACGTCATCACGCGTGTGAACGCGGGAATTTGAAACAAACGATGTATGTATTGTGCGCGGACAAAATTCATCGTAATATAAAAGGAAACGTTGACAGATTAAAAACGAACAGAAAGGACAAATGAGCATTTGATGTAGCACACAAAATGAAAAACATGACATAGATTATGCAAATTGTCTTGACGGTAGCCAAACGCGACGAATGGCCCCATGCGACGACGACAATAGACGGGCTAGCGTAGACGAAATTGTTACAGGAGCGACGTAGCACGATGATAACGGTATTTGTAACGAGGAGACTGCTCTTTAACAAAATGAGATAGAACTTCCGAATAACCCACTGCGGAATCACGACCCACGAGGAATAGAACTCGCCATGGCAAGCGTTCTTACACAGCTTCCACCCCTCCAGCAATTAAAGAGACACTGAAACTCTTTTTTCAGCTTGTTACTGGCTTTGAAACTCGAGTAAATGCGTCGCAGGGTAGTGTGGGGAGTTGGTGGTAGTAAATGCGTTGTATCAGCAGCTTCTTGACGTAGTTTGAATGAGTCAAGGATATAAGGCGCGTTCGTAGCCTTTCATTCTGTGTCGGTTTGTTGGCGCAGTGGGTAGAGCACTGTTCGCGTTCCGCCCACAGGTAGTGAATGCGTTGTATCAGCAGTTGTTGACGTAGTTTGAATGAGTCAAGGATATAAGGCGCGTTCGTAGCCTTCATTCTGTGTCGGCTTTGTGGCCGCAGTGGGTAGAGCACCATGCGTTCCGCCCGCAGTGTCGTGGGATCGAAACCAGGTGCCGGTAAGTATTATTTTTTATATAGTTCCTGTAAGGGGGTGCGGACCTGTACGGGGCAACACTCAGGCTCTGCATTTAAAACACACGCAGTCCTTAAAATAGGGTTCCCAAACTACCTCAGCCAAAAATTGCTGCTCTGTGCTTATCAGAAAATATTGAAACTTGTTCAAAAGATTTTTATCTCTATTCCGGTCTTGGCGTTCTTCGAGCCCTCGGATTACATCATTCGAGCAGCGTAGCGACTATTGGCCGGCTTTCCTTCAGTTGTAGAAAATGAACGCATCCGATAGCCGCCTTAAAAACAAAACCACAAAGCAACGCAGAAACTGAAGGCGGATAGTCTGCTGCGACGAGCAAATCACGCAGTGGCGCTCCGTGCTAGCGATAACTATAGATTTCACAGCGCTTCCAGATCCGAAGGAAAGAGTGAAAGCGTTTATGGGAAGTGTTGCAGTATCCATTTAAAGAAGAGGGCCAAGATTTACGGTATAGAAAGGGTGACTTTATCCTAGCTAGGAGGCCAAGTAACTGTGCTGTGGGGTATGGAAGTAAGGTTTGGAGAAGATGGTTCATATAAAGCTTGTTCACGACATTTGGTGCGTTCACTCAAACAGTTTAGGTTTAGTTGCGCCCGTAGGGGCACCACGCGAACACTGGTAGAAGTGGCGAAGACACTCTGAGATCATAAGGAGTCATCCGGGAACCTCGTAGGGTGTGATCCATAAGGAGTGGGTCGGGAGCCACAAATTGTGCGCTTCAGGGGGTATATATTACGGTGGGGATTTGACATTCCACTATTTTAAACATACCTGTTTTTAGAACGAATTGTGTAATTTTCTGTAATATCTGGGGATTGTCATTTGCACCGTACATGTGTTCTGCAGAAGTCGCTGGGCATTCTGGGGTTGTAAGGAGCTGGTCGCGGCTGGTTGAATAGGCCGCTGAACATAATCTTCATGAAACGGAAAAGACTGGGTGTGGTGTTGCTGCCACCATAGTCGCACGTGGGACCATTAGGGCGCCTGCGAGTTGTCCATTGTGGTGGTGACGTCCGCAGTATAGGCCGAGTCGGCATAGACTTCAATGGCGAAGATTTCTGCTGTTCTCAAAAACTCCGCCGCTTCATTCGACCCGCTTGGGGATTTAATACACTGAAAAAGTAGGGCGTAGCTTCATTCTCGACTCCGCTTCAGCAGCTGGCTGTCTTCAGTCTTCTCCTGCGCGAGTTTCAAATGCCTTGAATCGCAGCCAAGAATTACGGGACATCCCTTTCCCGCCCTCTCGGCCCGGGTGCCACCGGCAAGCCTGCGCGATCCTCGGCGTTGTCTAACCGCGTCGCCCTACTTTCTCGCTCTCTATTTTCCATCTCCCCCTGCCTTGCATCCTCGTTGTATTGGCGTCTAATGCTGGCACTTCTTTTCTTAGATCCGTGCTCGCGTACCGCGTGGTGTGATTGTTGCTCGAAATCAGGTCGAAGTCACTCCAGCTGTCCCGGCTACTTCTGAAGGGGTTCTGAGCTTTTATTTATTTATTTATTTATTTATTTATTTATTTATTTATTTATTTTATTTATTTATTTCGTGCTCACCAACAGCTCCCGGCCTTTTCGGTTGACGCACTGCGTACAGGAGAATATAAGGTGTACAAAAGGACAACACACATGGTAGGGCAGTAAATCATAAATGGGTAAATATAAATGTGTACGTACAGGGGCGTCGGAACAGAGTGTGCAAGGGGACCGATATGGCTCCCCTTCTTTAAAGATGGGCTAGCACGGCTCCCCGATTCAAGGGGCACCAGAAGACCGCTGCTGAGCCGCGGACGGCCCCGGGAAGGTTAGGTTTATTTGCAGAAGGCAAAATACTTAATCACCAGAATACATTCAGTTGAGTGAGAGAGAGAGAGAGAGAGAGAGAGAGAGAGAGAGGAGAGAGAGAGAGAGAGAGAGAGAGAGGTAAGCTCTTTATTAGATTATTATTATAAGAAAACGGAGTGTTTAGCAATCGTACAAAATCACCTTCATGCTACTCTGTTAGGGGAGGGGGAAAAGGAAGAAAGGCCCAGGAGAGAGGAGGGCAGAAAAGAGATGCAAGCTGAGAGAGGGACCAACGAACTTAGGTAAGAAACGCAACTGCACAAGCGAAAAGATCTAAAGCTTTTGAATTATGCCTGTGTCGCTGAGGTACGAAAACATAAATTTTATGGCTAGACGATGCTAAAAAGAAGGCCAGGCCCTAAAATTGTTTTTAAAGTCACTGGTCCTTCCGTATAACCTATGCGTGCAACGTTGTGTAGCAAGGTTGATCTAGAGTCCTTGTAGGCAGGACAGTAGAGTAAAGTTGCTCGAGTGTGTCTTCCTATGCACAGTTGTTGCAGCTGGAATCGAAACATAGTCCAATGCGGAAACGGTAGCTGTTGTTGTACGCTGCATTGAGTTCAGTACGCCGCATTAAGTACGCTGCATTAAATTCAGTTGAACTCCCCTTGGCGCTAGTCACTACCTGAACATTTTTCCCCTTGGTGAATGTCCCTAATTCCAACAAATAGTAATTTTGACGTTCTCCACCTTCAGCAGATATATGGTTTAAAGGCCTCCTAATTGGCTTGCGCCAACCGCATCACTACTCACGCTCTACAAAATTGTCAGCAGACATATTAGCCCAGCAGCTAAATATTACCAAATATGAATGTGTCCGTATCATACCCCGGAATTTTCCTGACGTACTGGCACAGCAGCAAATTATAAGTAATCGGCACAAAATTAAAAAAAATTATCCTTTCGGCATACTCGCACTCGAATAACAAGCCCGCATGGTTCAATTTTGAATTCCACAAATATTCAACCGGAAAATTAAAAATTCATTACACTGCCCGCACAGGTACGTTTTAACGCACATCATAACCTTTACTTGTTAACAATGTGTGCCTTTAACTCTTCTTCTTTGTCAATATTCATCCTGGCAAGACTTCATTTAGTAGCATGAACGTCCATGTCCGGTGTCTGTTCGATGTTAGCGGGCGTGCATATAAATGTGCAGGGAGTGTGTGTTGCTTCTGGCAATTTATATTTTTCCATATATTTATATTTACAGTGCATTTTCTGCATTGATAAATAAAAATGCATGGAATCGTGCCTGCTACCGTATTCCCGAGCAGAGGGCACGATCACCGTGAGGTCAGTGACTGACCTTTTAAAGCGAAGCCTTCTATGCCTCCCTGATGGCAGCGCTCGCCGCGCCAAACGCAATGCAGGAGAGCGAAGGAGAGCGAGGAGGCGAAGGATGTGGTGCCCGGACACAGGCTCCACGCCGCCGAGTACAGAATCCGCTGATGCGCGCCGCCGAAGCAGCGGCAATGTGCCGTCGCCGAGAAAACTCCGCAGTCCGCGCTGAGCTCAAATTGTGCATTAGGAAGTATCGTAATCTTCACCCAGTTATTTCTTTTTTGCCCTGTGAACCGTGAATATAGTCTAACTAACTTAGTTTCTCGCCCCAATCAATTAATTAGGCCTCTGGGCAAACCTTCGTTGTCGCGCCTCTAACAAAAGGGGGACTGACGTGATCACGTTCTTATGGGGTTCACTATTTCATTAGCCACAGGCTTAAAGAGCATCGTGTACCGATACGGAAAGTTTTACAAATACATAAAAATGTTTCTAAGGGCCTAGTCTGCAGTACATGTAGAATATTACATGTACATGTAGAATATTAGTTGCTCTCGAAAAACCAAGCATCCGTAATTTTTTTAAATAAACGAACACTGTAAATATTCCTTGTGTATGAATTTTCGGTCTTATATTTGCGTAGTGTCTTGTTCATGTTCAACGAAATTGACAAGTATGAACATATAAACCGGGCTCAGACGCTCACAGTTGGCTGTGAGTATATGACTACTGCGCAGTGTACACTTTACTTTGGGCCGGGTGGCTGAATCGAGTTACAGACAGACAGACGGACAGACAGACAGACATACAGACAGACCAAGATTTCGGGGTTTAAGTTGCCCAAGAAAAGACTTAAAAAAATGCAAAACGATTGCACAACAAAGGTGTCTATAGCTAGAGGTTCGTACATTTTTGTTCCGCGAAGCGAGAATACCCCTTGAGGAAAAGCCAACTTTATCGCGAATTATCGACAGAAAACGGCTGTAACGGTGGTATTATGATAACGCCCCGAAAAATTGCATGACACTTGGCCACCAAGACAACTATGTCGTATAGGCCGAGCTTCATTTACTTTTCATGAGTGGTCAGTTCACAGTGATGGTCTAAACGTTGCAGAATTTCTTTCTGCTGTCAATACATCGCCGTTTACGGCGGGAGGACGGTTAGAGAAAACGGATGTAACCCTTGTTTTATAGAAACTATCCCCCAACAAAGTAACCAGCGATTAGCCGCTAGGACCACTCTAACAATACGGTGAGTTTCATTTATGTTCCATAATTACGTAGTTTATTGTGAATTTTTAAACTATTCAGGATTCTGCGCTGCTGGAAAAACTGGGCACCTATACAGGCTGTCACACGCGTCAATACGTGGCAAGGAAACGAACAGTCTTATGTTTTGCTGTTAGAAAAAAAAGTTGCCCTTTAATGGATTAGTAAAATAGGTCTTAATGAATTTCTGCATTACATCCCATTTTTGTCTTAACTTGTTCATCTAATTGGTTGCTCAATCGTGTATATGTTGCTAATATACACTAAAATTTTCTTTGTACAGCTACGCATACTTCGGAGCATGTAAATGGGGCCGATTTTCCTTTTCTTCGTTGATGTGCGTGGTGTGGGCTTGCCCTCAAGAACCCTCCACATCAACAGCGCACATTGACATTCCTAGCGAGGAGCCATGGCGGGCCGTCTTGCTCAGCGACCAAGCAACCAACGTGACAACAAAAAGTTATAAAGCTCGCGGAGGACACCGCCAGGGCCCTCGGACTCCTGACTGCCGTCTAATGGGAAGGGGTTGACACCGTTGTTCAACGAATCAACCCCTTTTTAGACAGCAATTGACAAATGAAGCTTACCTGCCCTTACCGGACGCATGTCTGAGTATTTTGACTTACGAACTGCGTTCGCCACCTGCTTCCGTCTTGTGGTTCTTCCAGTGATACGCGTCGCCTTTTGGTTTCCTTGCACGCGTTTCTCTCGTTGAGACCCTTTCCTCCAATGACTACCCGGCAAAGGCGCATGCGGGAACGAATTAAGTGAATAAATGTTGAGTAGGCCGCATTACGTATAACACCGCAAAGATTATACTAGTACACAATTTCATGCAATTTTGCATTCAAAAACAAACTGGCGCTGTCCTAAACACAGAGGAATGTTGTCCAGAGGGTCAGAAGTGTCCTGACATCTTCCGCGCCCTCTCCGTTCAAAAGAAAACAGCCCTCACCACGGAGTGAAGGCTAAAGTTGGCAACCCCCTCTGTGAATGGCCGACCAGAGATCCAAACACGTCGCTCGGAATCTCCCTTCTACTGAGTCACAAGCTTAAAGCAAACCTCATGCTCAGCAAGAGCGCAGTTTGGGGTCTAAACTGTTTATGTTCGCGCGTTCCATTTTCTCCGCGTTCTCCAGCCTCCGCCAGCCATTCTCGGTTACGTAAAACGCCTTGTCGTGTCGGTTGACCACGCGGTGAGGGCTTTTAAACAAAGGCGTCGTCGCAGATCGCTCTTCCGCTTGTACCCTTATTGTCTGTCATAGTTAGCATTATGGACAGAGACTAAATTACTACTTTTGCGGTTTATTGCTAAGACTTAGCGCAAAATAACGGCAGGCGACCGCCACACATTACGTGAAGTGCTAACTTCTAATTGAGGTTTGGGCAAACATGCTCAAATTTAAATACGCAGGAGGGTCATTATTATACACATAAACACGCAAAAATAACAAAGGCTTCGTGAATTGCGTACGCAACTTGAGGTTCACGCAAGGGTGTTGGCGTTACAAAAGAGGCACACCAATCAACAAGAGGCAAGTGGGGGAAAGAGAAAATAGAGAAAGGTTGCCAACTTCTTATCGTCCTCTCCCAGGTGCGGCTTGAAGAAAACACCTCCGCTTGCTGCGCCGCCTGCTTCGACGCTTGTGTGAGCGGCATGCGCTTACGTTCTTTCCTGGTTGTTGCGGTTCCACGCTTATCGCTGTGAATTCACCTTATTGAATAGATTACGCGCCCACCCATGCAAGGCTGCTGGTGCGGACCACGTAATCCTTCCCTCCCACAAGGGGTTGCCATAATGGCGCAGTGTTTTCGTCCAGGAAACCGAGAGTAACTGGCGGGGAGCGGAGCCGCGGATTCGAAGTTCAACCTGATAAAGAAGTCAATTATGGAAGCATGCATAGCGCATCCACCTTAGGATTTTCACCGCGTTTAACAGCTGTGATGATGTATTGCAACGTGAAGCTGAGGGCCACTACGTTGAGGGGTTAGTTTACTAAGGAAGCGAGAGAGCTCTTCCGCAAGACGCTAATGACGACGCAGTCAACATGCAGAGCACCACCGCGCCAAGGTGGGATTGGAAGGCTCTAGTAAAGCCCGCGGCGCGGTCTTTGAATGGGTTTCAACTGCGGCAGTGTAAACATGCCAGCGACAAATCCCATGCAAACGTGTCTCCTCTTTTCCTCTTTTAGACGCATATTATCATTTCAGGCACGAGAAAGTGTTTGGTGCATGCCGGAAGGACAGGAAAGTCCGGGCTAGCGAAATATAAAGATCCTTCTCCTTAAATAAGAATATAAAATCAAACACATCACTTAAAACACTTTTGTGATAATCCATGCATATCCCGGCCTATACTCGGGAATAAGTTAAGAACGGCACCAGCTCAGGTACGGTATTACTCCGCCTAAGCGACGGACCCGGATGTCAACGGGCGCGCGCGTTTTGAAAGGAGATTGCTAGGAATGCGTGATATCGTCTGCCTTATCTCACGTAGTTGTTTTGCCGTCGGTGCAGTAGTTATAAGCATTAGGTCCAAAAAGATACAAAAACGGCTCGGTGCCATGTTCAAAATATGCCCAGTAACGCGCTACTTGTGCTGCGCGGAGTGACATCCGGCTGCGGTGATGAGGCACAGCGGCAACTTCGGTGCCGTTCTTAAGTTGTAACCGAGTATAGAAGGACTGGCGTGTTGTTTATCACCAAATACCCCGCAAGGCTACACAATACATTTTCTCCACGTTCCAGAATACTAAAAAATTGCAATTTATCTCTAGAGAAACCTAATAACCGTTGTTAAAAATGTAGTTTCCTTGTCAGCTTCGGCTTGTATAGAGTAAACAGCATAAATGGCAGAATAATGTGCTTCCGGCTGGGGCGGAGAACCGATTTCCCTGCTACTTTTCCACGCTGCCTTCAATATTGAGCGCTTCCTGTTTGTGCTGATTGAGCGATTTCATTTACTTTCTCTCGTGTTCATTGCCGATGAACACGAGAGTATTGTTGGGTTCTTAATTCCTGGTTGTTTCGCGCATTATGTATCCTATTATTTTTGAGTAGGAATATTGTTAATCGGGACGGAATGTAATGCGGTTATATTCGTCTTCGAAGTAGCTGCATTCAGTTTCGCCGGAGATTTTGTTGTCTCTTGGACGTTTGTGTTTCGACGAACCTGAAAGAAATGTCCCGAAGGAACATAAGTAGAAAGTGTGGTAATCCTTAAGTTGCGGAACTGTCGTTTGATACGAACACCTTTTTTTTCAGTTTACATGGGTGTTGGCTTTTTCCTGCGGCAAACGTTCATTGACGGACTTTTCACTTCGTCTTCAGTTTGGCTTTTGCTTTTACCCAATAAGAGTACATTTTGCATTGCGTCTTTAACGGAAAGATTAAACAGAACCAATGCGTTTTAGTTAACGTTAAGACCTCAATGACGCGAACTCATTAAGCCAGAACTTCGGTTGACTCGGTGGTTTTACGGGTCCGCAAATCTTGCACCCACGTCATTTATTCATTAATACCCGCTAACTGAGTGACGATAATTAAAAAAAACTCCGCTTCGAAAGTTGGGAAGCCAGCGCCTCTTGAAGGCATATTGGAACTCACTACAAAACTGGGAGTTCATCAGAAACAGGCTGCCTTGTGCAGAGAATTCGTTAACAAGGCGACTGCAACTGAAGGTAATTTTAGAAAACTAAATGCCTCAACACGGCAGTCATGAGTGCATGCGGTGGTAAGTTTTGCTGGCGCCCTTCCTGGTCCACTTTTATAGCTCTTCGAACTATGGACATTAAAAATGGTATGGATTCACGAGTAGACCGAAACGTTGTGTTCCCTCGCCGCGCCCAGCGTTTTCTTTCAGATGAACAATGTCGGTGCTGTGGGCCTCGCCACACGTTCGACAAGTAGGAAAATCTGTTCGGTTGTGTTTATATACGTCCCGTTCAGGAAACTGTGTCCCAGAAGAGTATTTTGCAACAATGCGGTCTCGCGTATGCTTAAATCTGCTCCCCTAGTGTCTTTCCAGAACCTCAGGCATAACCAATGCTTTAGTAATCATTATCGACGCAAATGTGATTTGCATTTTATCCGTGGTGGCAGGTAGCGGAACTTCAAATCGGTGTACATGTTATGTCGAGGATGGAGGTGCCGCTCTTTAAAAACGTGGCGACTTTAATGGCCGAGGGAGGAGAGACGACAAAAAAGTGCGCCAACTTCCGATCGTTTATTTACTCGAGAAGAGGAGAAAGAGTTACAAGAGGTCACCCTCCCACTATTAGCCAACACCGGCACGTGCTGTTCGTGTTTACTGAGAGTGTGGAAACAGCATCACGGGTTCGTGTGTGGGCTGAGGTTGCGGTTACTACGCTTTGTATGTGTGTCTTCTCTTCTTGAGTGAATACACAGTTAGTAGTTAGCCCACTGTAGTCCCTGCTCCGTCGTCTATTATCGCTGCCGTGTTTTCGAAGTTGCGGCACCAACTGCCCCAACAAGTCGCATTGCTCGTGCCCGCTCTTGTAGAAAACACTCGGCTCTCGCGTCGGTGCATTATGCAGCACGGTATTCGTGGCGAGTTACGAACTTTCGTTCCGAGTGAACGGCCTTCACCCATGCTCCCGTTCTGCCCCTCTTCCTCTACCTCGCACTAGTCCTTCGGTCCTGTTTCCCCCTTTACCATTTTGACCTCCACCACCGGTCACCTTCCCACCCCCGCTACACGCTCTGCACCCTCCGCCCTTTTTCGCCGAGGCTTCCTGCAAGCAAGGCGTGGCTATGAGGCGAGACTGAGACATTTCGCAAAATCGGTAGAATTAGGCCGGGAATGCTGACTGCATTTAAAAGCGACGACAGAAAAGGAGCTCACGATTAGTACACCCTCTAATGCGAAATTTGTGCGCAGCGCAAGCTGCAGTCTACTCGGTAGCGGCACATAGCTGCTGCGTCTCAGGAAATGTGATCGCGTAATCAGCGAACGCACGGCGCCGCGGGCTGCTCTGCCGTTATCTCGAAGGGCGTCGCCGCCAACGAGCATGTTGTTGCAAATCGTGCTTGCACGTTCTACGCAAACGTCACGTGGTTCGGATGAGCCCCGCAATGAGGTTGCCTCACTCGTTGTTCATCACTCACTCCTGGGTGCTGTAATGCAGTTAGGTAACTTTCACTAGCGGGATCTCTCGCCGGCAGCGGTGGTAAGCACATGCGTCCTCAGTGCGAACAGCGTCTCAGGAAGTGAACTCGAAATATTCAAGCGCTGTCGGCAACGCCGCCCAGCTATGGTGTCAGCTCGCGCGCGTCGCCACGGCCTAGCATGTCTCACTGCCTCCCCTTCACACTTTCGCCATGCGTCGTCCGCCGCCGGAGCGCCGTCACCCCCTCGCCTTTTCCAGCCCTTCTCATCCGCTTTCTTTCTGTGCTTCGTTCGGTGTCGCGGTTGCTTGCTCGGTTACGAGGACTTAGCCGCCGCCAAACCACAGTAGCGGGCGCCAAATTGCTGCGCACTAAAACGTCACGGCACACAACTTGACGGGATCCCGTAAGTATGTTTTTATTGTAAAACTCCCGTTACTACGAAGTCGTGTAACGAATTTCATGGTCAAGACGAACAATCGCCCCTCTCTCTTGTGACACGCACAATGTGCAACAAACATCCGCTTGAACGAGTACTGACCCAAAATTTTTGCGTTGGCGCTTTTATCGCTGCTGTGGATGCCCTCCTGCCCACCCCCAATCATACATGGTGCGATAGACGTTCGAGCGCAGCGTAAATAATTATTTACAGCTTTGTTTATTCGTGTCCGTTTTGGTTCAATTAAACAAACGCCGAGGCGCCCGCCATGACAGGACGGCGGTCTTGACGTCACTGTTCTTATTGCCCCTCGGCCGATCAGGTCAAGCGCACGCTCTGGCTCGCCCAGACCGGCGGCGGCCACACGCGCCCAGGCAGCGAATGACGTCAGTCACAAAAACTGTGACGTGTTGCACAAGGGAGAGCAGCCAGCGCCAACAGCAGCCAGCGCCTTCGAGCCCTGAAGTTGCCAGTTCGGCGTGCGGGGCTCAAGGCTTTATGCTGATGCCGATGTGGAAGGTCATCCGTTCTGAGCTTTCTCGTGCGCTGAAAGAATAAAATTGATTTTGAATATAGTACACTGAACGATTATGGTTGAAACTTCATGTTTGGCATCTCCATATACAAAGGATGCTTTTCAGAAAACACAAGTATTTGAGCTTAAAAATTTCCTGTCAGTACTTCTCAAAGACGTGTTTCCGATAATACGAACACATTTTCACTTCCTTTTGAGTTCGTCCCAACTCCATGGAGCTTGTTTAGAAGATAACACCCATATTCATACAGACATATCGACTAAAGGATGGAAAACACGATTGTTTCAATTGTTTGTACTGCCTGAACGACTACGCAGAATTTTCGCGTATAATATAAGGCGTATTACTTAAAATATGAAATTGACAACATTTCCAATCGTGGAGGCAGCATAATCATCACCGACCAGTAAAACTTTCGACAGCGCGTCGCGCAGAAAGGGAACCCAGTGCGCGCAAAGGGTAGAGGTGCACAAGAAAGGAAGAACGCTGAAATAGAAAATGTTGGCCTAAGCCCAGATGAAATTATAAAAAACCTCAGCTTGAAAAGCCCCGCCGCTTTCAGTAGCAGCAGACAGCGGTGTTCTGCAGTTCTCAATGGGTCGACTTCTGCTGGGACAGATTCAAAGAGCCCGACGCGTGCCATCTGTCGCTTCAAAAAAGCCACGCCGCACGCGTTAACTTTCAGTCTGTGCTCTTATCGCTTTCGAATCGTTTTAGTCCTTTCGACGCTGTGAAGAGGCCGGCACAAAAGGGGGCTTCGAACGCCTGGAGGTCTACGGGGTCAATGCTGAAAGGATGAGGCGCGCAAAGGGAGGTGAATGCAGTGGTTGTGGTATCTAAATAGTCTGTACTAAAAAAAGGAATACCTTAAAAGAAAAAAATTGGCCCGTATTGCCCTTTCGTTGCAAATGCCGTCAAAAGACGATAGTCTTTATCGGCTTGCGAAGAATGCCTCCTCCCTTTCGCTCTCCCCTCTCACCTCTCATGTTGTTCCTCTTGCGTCGAAATCCTCCCAAGGTAAAGACAACCAAAGGTTTGCTTAAATCTCTTTACATTTCCCGCGTTCCACCGCTTCCAAACCGGGTGTCTCGAATGCGAACGCTGCCGTATGCGAAAACGCGCGTTAATCGAGACGCCTACTTCACGTTTATAGAACCGATTTCCATACTCCACGTGCCTGGAAGCGTAACGTGGAACCTATATAGTAAGCCTTGCGTAACTGTTGCGGTTGATTTCTTAAAATGGCGCCAGGCGCTATAGTGCCGCGGGCGACAGCAGGTGACGTCGGGGGCGGAGTGAATTCTTTTTCCTGCAGTTGATGAAGCATTAAAATTTTCGCAAAAGAAAGCAGGTTTGATTTTTTTTTATAAAAGAAACACTGCAAATCTCACTTCAGTAGATTCGTTGTCTCATATTCGTAAAGTTTCGTTCTTATTCACAATTGTAACAAGTATACGCTTGCCACACCGGACAAAAGCGGGTACGCGTTTACTGTGACTCTATAAGCTCTTGCGCAGGCATTCGTTTTGCTTTGGACCGGGTGGCTGAACGAGTCCTGACAACAGCCTGGACAGACAGCCGACAGACATAACAGCAGGCCAAGGGACGTGAACCAAATTTCTGGGTATCTAAATAGTCCGTACTAAAAAAGACTATCGCCTTTAAAAAAAGTTATCACTTACATGGGTTTCTGTATGAGGCCCAAGCCAGGGGTTACAGCTCAAGGCAGAAGGCCAGATAGCAAGGCGGGAGGAACATTTCACATTTTGCCTTACGGGCACAAATGCACTATCAATTGCTGTACCAGGCGATAAAAAAAGGACTGGGGTGGTTATCAGCCCGGCGTGAATACATCGAAGACGCGAGGTTAAATATCCGACGTGTTGATCCGTCCATCACTCGCCAGTACACAAATAATCCAGCGTACCTGTTGTGTGAAAAGTTCCGGCATTCTCGAAAGTAAACGCAAACACCGCAAATACCGCATTTTCACGATTCCAACGCGCACCTTGTTTTATAAAAAAGGGGCGTTCAGAAATATCTGCGCGTTAAAATTGGACGCAAAATTCGATAACCTCGAAACCGAAATTGCCAACTCTAATCCAAAACGAAGCGGCATAATGAACACTTCGCAAATTGCCAGCACTTGGAAATTTGCAGTGACATTCATGATAGTTGTGGATATATGGGCTAGCTGCTTTTCATAGATGCCAGCGTCATTCCGTATCCGTTGTTGATATCTTGAAACGAAAGCCCGACCTCGGTCATACGACGATGCCAGAAAAAGGGGATCTGGAGGAAATACGATACGTCTGCTGGAAAAAACTACACGGTTTCTTATGACTTTCGAAGAATGTGAAGGTAAAAGCCCAGATGGACTTCCTGTTGGTCTGGTCGTGTGACTTTCTGTCAAAATTTGCGGCGCGCAATCCACCCCGTTGACCAGCACATAGGACAGCGACTCAAAAGCTCGTTCGCTCACTCGCCATTTCAGGGCATCCTGTTTTGCCCCGTCGGATCCTATTACCTCTCAATGGATTCCCTACTGCGCATGCGCCGGCGGCCTACCATCCTCCAGGAAGGCTGTTTCCCTTTCCTGGCGGGCGCTACTTTTCTTAGTAAAATAGATAGTCTGTACAGAATAAATACCTAACAGTGTGTTACGTGAAACAGAGATATCAAACTTCCGCTTTCCAAAAAATCTTCCGTTGCTGGTATCGAAGAGCCAGCCGAACGCCCTATGCGTAATTGCTTTGAGCACAGCCTACATCACACAAAAATTATGGCTCAAGCAAGCGCAAACCGCGATGCATTTAAGCCTGCTCCTTCCGCAACGGTCGGTGTATCGGGCACCGCTCGAACACAACGCGTTGGCCATCTGTCTCCTCGATGTAGGGACACAACACCAGCAGTGTTCATCACAGCAGGGGACATCGAACTTCCGTCGCTTGCAGCTCAATGTAAGGATGACGAGGCCGGGCCGCATAGAGAGACCGGCCGCGACCCTGCGTGTTCTCCGTGTTGAGGGCTGCCCTTCGGCCGGCCTGTCCCGCGACGGTCGTAAACAACAGCACGAGGGCCTTTCCCTGCGTGGTAGTAGAAACGAGGGCAACCAACCGTACGGACAGGCTGCCCTCGACGAGTCCGAGAGGCGGGTGACTCACGAGGTCGACCTTTCCCGACAAGGCGGGTGATCGCGCAGCTGTTGTTGAGCCGTGACCTCTCCAGCCGTGCTGGGTTTGCCGCTATAGCCTTGCAAGCTGCCAGTGTACGCGGGACATGAGAGCATTGGATTATCTATTTCTTACAAGCTCCATCAACTAGGTTTCAGAAAACACTTACTCCACATCAGCGATCACATCATCAGCATCACCTACGTCTCAGCAACCGTACGTCATCAACATACTCCACATCATCAGAAACGGAATAATTCCTCCGAACCCGCGTTATATAGGGAACAAGTCCTATGGATCAGAATTATTGCGATAATTATGTGCGTGTCCTTATCAATCTAGCTACTATTAAGTATTAGGCAACTATTCACTTGTTCGGAAATGTACTGCCCTTCAAGAACACGCAGTGTCTCTTTGTAGGTGCTTCATGAACTTTGGAAACCGCATGGCATGTCTGCGTGATGCCGACACAACATGCTGTAATATTGCGACAAGGACAATAAATAAACCCTTTACCATGCCTTCCCAAAGAAAGTTGATAGAAGCGCGAAAGTTTCGTCCGATCCAAGGAAAGTGCGTCCAACCGATCGCCATTTGCACCTTCAAAGACCCAAATAGCAACGAACCCATGCGACGATTTTTTGCGCACTAAGTAAACGCATCTACCAACCATGTAAATGTATACCGGTACGTGGTTTATGAGATAAAGGTACACTAGTGTACTCCTTCTTCATGATCGATGCGTGTATTGTCTTATCTAGAACAGTTACTTTTCGGCATTTTCAACGGAAGCCTTGTTTCAGGTACGCACCGTGTGTCCAGAGATCTTATCAGAGCTTTCCGGTCGACCACCAGGTCTACGGGCGAAATGCATTAGTTTTTTACTCAACGCCATGGGTCCCAATCAGAAAGTTTTCGTTTTTAAAATACGAGGCTCCACGCAGTTTACCTCTCCTGAAAAATGAACTTCGTCCCGCAATGTTCCACGCACACCATACATGCACCCACCCTTAAGTGTCGTGCTGAGATTACATTTTAGCTATGAAATATAGAGATGGGCAGGCCACCTTCTGCAATACAAACGGCCGAAGGACATAGGTAACAATAGGGACGCCATGAAGAGACGAGAAGCACAACGGCGTGTTGGTATAAGGTCAGATGGAGACGAATGAAAGATGGAGCACAGGGGCTAAAGCCTGCTATGAAGACACAAGCCGACAAAACGACGAGAGTCACTGGCGCAGTTCCTCGTATTACAGAAAACACCTAGTGGCGTCTGCTGCGACCGAATGCTGTTAACAGTTTAACAAATTTACCGTATTTCACGTCGTTAACATTACATCACCTCCGATTGCTAACTAAACGTTTCATGCTCCAATAAGACAAAAAATTTTGTACTTCATTCTTTGTACCGTATTTTCTTGACCCAGAATGAAGTTTTTGTTTTTTGGTGTAAGCAACACTGTGAATCAAGAACGGCCGCTCAATCGGATGTGATTTGAGCGGCATTTAATAAAGTAACATTGTGAGACACTCCACCCTGCACTAAACTTCGCTATAAATTGTAATAAAGTACTCCAACTTGCAGTCTATTTCTTACGTAGTGAGGAACGTGTGCCCTAAAAAAGAATTAAATCAGGTGTGAAAGCAGTCATCTATGCACACTTTTTGATGTCCACTATTCAATGCGGCCGCAACCTCACTTTAAAAGCAACGACTTTCAGAGCAGCCGACCGCTTTAAACCGCCAGACATGTCGGTGCATAATAAACGACGGACTTAATTCTGTGTTCAATACCGTGCTGCTATCTACGTATACGCGTATTTGACCCTCAAGTTCTCGCGCTCGTATGTGTGCATCTAAGGCGCAGGTGGACCTCTCTTAGGGTAACATTGAAGGAGAAATAGAAGCGTTGTATAATTACGTTAATACCATGAATGAGAATGTAGACGTTCCAGTTTAGTGCCCCGCTAAAGACACAAATCTGTACTTTCCTAAGTATTCCCCATGGCATCGCCGATCAAAGGAAAATTATGAGGCATTCCACTCGCTGAAAGGCGGATGCGAAGCTGTATAATGTACGCATCACACGCATAGCTAGGGAATAGTACACATGTTCCATAGCCTCATTATTAAAGCCGAATGCTTTCCTTAGCCGGGACCTGATGGCGTTCTAGTCAAAAACTAACGCATTTCCCCATAGATCAGTTGATCCACCGAAATCTCTGATAAGATATCTGGACACACGCGCATGCGTGAAGCCAGGCTCCCATCCGCGTCAAAACGGTTACCGTTCTAGATAAGACAATACACGGCAGCCATCATGATTTTTATTTTCTTCTTCCTGGATTCCATTTTATCAGTGGGCTGTGCTGCCGGTTCTTTTATTGGCGCATTTGACAGGATGAGATGTTACTGCAACATGCGCCACACGCCCAGAACTGCTCGATCTCAAAGATAATATGAAAAGGTTTATACCTTCACTCATAATCCGAATCGGTATACGTTTAGATCGTTTCCTAGACGCGTTTACTAGTGCGCGAAAACTCGTCACGCGAGTTGGTTCTTCGTTTGTGATTTGGGAATTTGAAGGTTTGACGACCGATTGGACGCACTTTCCTTGGATTGGACGAAGCTTTCGCGCTTCTTTTCACTTTTTTTGGGAAGAATGGCAATTTGTTTTAGTTTGGCTTCGTGGTAAACTTCATGAAAATGAAGGAATGGCTTTTAGCCGTCCTCACCCATCCCGCAGCAACTAGGACAGAACACTACAGTAACAAGCGGCGTTTTCCTGTTCGACTTTGTTCCCCACCAAAAACCGCGCATGCAAGTGTTGTCCACAGCTAGGTGACCGCTATTTCTTTAAAGTACATTCACTGTTCATTTCCTGCGTGTGGGGAACTGTGATCAAACGGGACTCTTTGAACCAAGACGGAAGCAACTGTTTAGGGTGGCTTCCCACTCCATGAAATGGGAAATGTTTTATCAGCATATCAGCATGATAAGGCTGTCCGCTTCCTTCCCGTTGAAGGTGATGCATTGACAGCAGACGGGAATTCTGTAACGTTTGCAACTTCACAGTGAGCTACGTAATCAACAAAAGTGTATGAATATATGCGTGATGACGGAGACGTCTTAGCGGCGCATCGTCATTTAATTTTTGTCGGTAAAGTCTTGTTAATACAGGCTTTACCGCTTTTTTTGTAATCATACGCCTCCCGTGGATGCCCTTCTATCGACCGCAGACAGCAATTATGTAACATTTACGACCTCTCTCTGAACTAACTAGGACAATTAAATAAAACTCGATGGGATCACAGAGTCGCCTTATCGGTCAGGTGTCTTATAATTGCTTTTGAGAAACATCAGACGAAACACGAATTACAGCCGGTTTCTGCAGTGCATTTGTGAAAAAGTTGGCCTTGGCGGAAGTCGTTTTTGCTCGCACACAGAAAGAAATGCACGGAACCCTAGCCATATATGGCTTCGCTTCAAAGTGACGGAGGGCAATTAGAACACGCAAATGCATGATGTACAAACAGCGCGGTAGGACGAAATACACGAGGAAAGGAACCGCGCTGTTTGTACATCATGTCGACCTACCAACTCGTCCAACTTTCCATCCTGCTACGGAAATGCAGTTCAAAGGAACGCGTAGTTCAGCCGCGGAACCGGGGAATGTTAAGGCAGCAACGTGCTGTGGCGTAACGAACATAGCTTCCTTTGCAGCGAAACAAGGAAGACCAAAGGAGAGACATACAACCACGCAACAAGCAGTTCATACTCCGCTCGCACAAGGTTAGTGGGCCCCACACTCGTTCATTACTTTCCCTCACAAGGGGAGCAAGAGGGGTTCCTTTTAGAGCTTAGCAACCCATAAATAAAGGGGAAATGTTCGTCTCTCCCGGTTGCATCGCTGCAAACTGCTTCTTGTGACTTTTATTTCCGCCCCGTACTTCTGTCCCCAACCCTCCGTCCAACTCGGGGTTTGGGACTTTTTCGCGGTCGATCCTTATACTCTCTTATTCCTTCTGCCTTCGCTGGCACAGACGACGATAATTAAGAACACGACGTGGTACGCAGCTTGTCGCGTGGTGCGGACTTTCCTTCTTTTAATGGAAACGGGTGTGGGGGAGTCAGAAACGTGACTGCCACTCACGTGCTAGCGCGTGACGGAAACCGTGGGACGGGGTCGTAGGAGAAGTGACTGCACCGATATCTTCACCCGTGGCCGCCTTTGCGAGGGCGCTAACGAGGTTCTCCGCTTGGAGCGATTTATGCCCGCTGCAAATATGTGGTCTCTCTCTTTGCTCGGCGCATGGCTCGCTGTCTAGCTACCGCATTTTCTCGGGTATAATCTAGACCCCGAAAATGGATGGAAGCTCCGACCTTGAAACATACGTAAATTGAGGAATGTACACCGCAGTGAAGCCTCTTTACAACGAAGTCCTAACGACGGGAAACTGACATCGTTGTAAGCGGAAGTTTCGGCGAAAGAGTAGCTTTTTTCTCTACTGCAAGCGGGTCCGTAAAATGCTTTCAATTAGCGGATCATCAAATGAAGTTACTTAGGTTTTAACCAGTGTTCAGTGTACTTAAAAAATTGCACCCAGGTAGAAGCTGGGATTACTCTATGCTTGCCGGTTCAGCTTAGAATTCAAAGTTGGCTACTTTTTGGTCAAGTGTGTCTATTAAGGCTCAGTACAAACAATGATTAGGAAAACAAATTGGGAAAGCTTGCACTAAATCGCGCAAGGCTTGAACCATAGCGGAGGCTGAAGTGATTTCTTTCAATGTTAGCACTTATGAAGGACCAGACACCAGCCACCATTGCATTGGTTGAAATTGTTTTATTTACATGGCCTCCGGTCGCATTTTCCACTGTGGTAGTATAGTAGTCATCGTCATATCTTTCTATATCGTCGTATTCCTCATGCATGACAGGCGGGCCCGGATCGCTTTGTCCGCAGGCTTTCACATTTCTCCCGAAGTTGGACGCGTCAGCACGCGTAGAAACGGGTGGCAAACGGCTTCGCGAACTGGGCGTCTGTATTCTGAACTGTCTTGTGATTACCCCTCGAGGCGCGGACGCACATGAACTCTTGGTACTTTTTTAGATGCAAGGGGAAGCTGAATCTCAAAGGAGAAAGAAACTCGTTAAAAGTAAGAAACCCATCACGGAGTCAGTCAGAGCGAAGACGAAAAAATTTAAAATAACTCTCCAAAACAAATTTGCACTTCTAAAGGAGGAGAACCTAATGGCAACCTAAACACCGCCACGTCAGCTTTCGTGGGTGCTTGGCCAGGTTCTGGGCTGCTCACCTGAGAGTTTCTTCTTTTGATTTCTGGTTTTGCTTGCGTCCCCATTTTGCCCTTTTATCTGGGTTGCTCTTCACGCAGGTGAGGCAGCCATTCCAGAAGTGATGAATGTCAACTCTCCCGGCCGGGATACATCGCCCAGGTCGGCGTCCCTTCCTATCCAGGAACTCCCGTTGGATGAGTTTACAAGTGGTGGAGTGACGAGCATCCCCGTGGTCTTGGTGCCGGGCAGTTTCGAATCAGCGATGCACGTTTTCTTTCTGTGGCATAGACGGACGCGAATGAAATCGGGAATCGGGAAGTGACACACCAGTGTATGTTTGCTGTAAATTACCGAGGAAGGAATGGGCAGTCCTAGGTTCTGGTATACAAGGTCTATTGGGCGCTTAGTTTCTGCGTCTCAGGCGCATTAGGTGTGCGTACAGGAGCGGTAGGAGGTCAATGGGAGACGCCTTGGTGTTGCAGCGGACCTGAATCCTGCTGCTGATGATGATGATGATGATGATGGTGGTGGTGGTGGAGGTGGTGGGACCGGTGGAGTAAGAATGCAGCAAAGGAACCCTTGTCATTCTATCACAAAGCCGGTTCCACTGAGTGAAAAGAGGGGACGGTGCTTCAAGACGTCGTGCTTACACAGCGTTTAACATCAGTTTAAAGGATTCTTCTCACCCACTCTGTTTAGCCCTTCGTGACACCTACAGAAAGTTCACGTTTCACAAAAAAATTTGCTATACGCACCTCACTCAAGTCCTCCCCATCTTAAAAAAAGCTTTTTTATTTTTTTTCTTTTATTGTCTACGGGACTTCCGTTAATGCGTCCCGCCAGTGCGGGGTGGTTAGCTTCCGCCTACACATGTCGTGATCCTGCTCACTTAACTAACCCTCCGATCCATTTATTACATCCAGAATGATTGCGCTTTCGCTTTTCATGTGTCTATTGGAGGAACAAGGGTGGTTGCTGCGGTGTGTTAAGCAGCTCTCCGCGAAAAATCTTGCTTTCAGAGCATGGCTATTCCGTGTTACATTTGATTCCCTTAATCTTGCTGTAATTCCTTAATTAATTAAATTTTCTCTGCATAAATTACAAAATATATAGCGGGACATCTGAACATTGGGTCAGCAATGCGGTGTCATCTGTTGATTTACAAAAGCTTTCTGTTTACTTCTAGCGATTCAGATATTCTTTCAACCAAGCAGCGTAGAGTAGCCACCTATTCAAGCTCCCGATGACTTCATCACGCCGTTACTCACTGTCATTGTGCATTGGTTGAGCGCCAAATATATCGTAGCGCTTTTGTATGTGTTATCCGGAATCCCTAAATATGTCTCGAGAACTATTTGCTTTCTCACTGCTTCCTTGACGGTATTTTACACTGGATCGAAAGCCTCCTTTTTGCGGTTTATGGAGTCTGCACACATCCTTGTAGTGTCCGAATTATTTCTCGGTTCTTTCCTTGATATATGACAAGAATTAAAGTCCATCGCTTTGCTACCCTTCCTAAACCCGGCTTATTCCCCAATCGAGAAAAGCTTGAAATTCTTTGGTTGTGTTCAATGTCACTTCGTTAACATACGTACGCTGTGGACACCTTTTTCCCACAGGTCACGGTGGTTACATTCTACATATTTTGTTCTTGCACACTTTTCACGTAAGGTATCAGCATTTTTTCACGCTGCAGCTGTCATTACTAACACTGTAATTTTAGAGGCGCATCTGGAACTCGCTCACGCCTTGCGCTGGAACGTAACGCGTGCTAAAAAACAACGGGGCACTCGTTTACGCCTTGCGCCGGAGAGCTTCGTGCTTCAAAGACAAGAGGCTTTTAGAGCAAAGCTGTATACCTCTGCCCCCCAATGGTTTCACCTCAGTTGGCAAAAACGCCAAGGCACCAAGAATACACTTACACACTGCATGCTTCGCCCCTCCCAGGTTTCATGTTAGTTTAGATGGCTGAGGGTTTTTTAAATTTATTTTATACTCGAGAACACTCAGCAATGCCAGCCGTTGTAAGTGTTCGCGGGCGACAGCTAACGGGGTCTATGAGTTTCTAAACTCTCGGCTGTGGACCTCAGTTGCTACGGGACTTCCGTTAATTTTGGTACAACCCGTATTTCTGCCGCTGCCAGCACAGTCTTGCAAGGAACGAAAAATGTTCGCGAGTCTTTTTCTTTTGCGCGTCGTTGAAAACTTCGTTCCACTCCGACTGTTCCCGCAACAGTGTCGACGTACCCCGACGTTTCGGTTATGGACGAAGTCGTAAACCAGCGGGGTATGGTCGTTAAACATAGCCCCGAGGCCGCAACCCGGAAAGGCCTGTCAGGCCGTCAGCGAGGGATTCCCTCAGTGTTTGTACAGACGCCAACAACTTCGAACCGCAAGTACTTCCCGGGAGGGCTCCAAGTTCCGGGGAGTCTTCAAATGGGCGCGGTTTGCGTTTGCGTAAACTCGTTGCCCAGCTTTGAGTCATAAAACACTGCCAATTTTGTGCTGATATGCACGCAGTAACGCGCGGCCCAACTCGTGTCGGTTAGCGGTTTACGGCTTCTCTTTCTGCTTCCTGGTGTTCGCGAGTGGTGTAGTTCTGTGCGTTGCGCGCTGTCAGGAAAAGCCTTCATACATGCGTCTCTGCTGAGCCTTGCATCCCGGGCGCAGAGTTTCAAGAATACGTCACGATAGCCTTGTACACAAGCCCAGATGTGCTAATGTTTGTGTGCGCAAAACCGTACCCAGGTTTCCCTGAACATTCCCTACTCTGCGGTTACTTCTGAGCACTAAAAAGGTAACATTGCATGGGTGAAACCTTTCTATCTTACTTAACATCTGTTTTGCTATAATCTCCTCAAAATGCATGAAGGGGCAGCCGATTTCCGACTTCGTGCATCGCATAGTGTGGAAGCAAGGGTGCGAAAACCGCGCAATAGTGAGGCAAACCACGTTAGCAGCCGACAGATGAAATACTGAAAACGGGAGGTCGCTAGAACATGGCGCGAAGTGTTACACTATTACTGAAACTCTGGATTTTACTTGTCGTAACGTACGGTAGGGCAAAAAAATGTGAGAAGACATTTGTTTTTTTCTGATGTTAAATCCTTCCGACGAAATTTTCTTAGTGAGTTAAGGACATACTGCAGATAAGCATCAAATTCCACCCATGTCCAGACGATTAATCGCTCTTTGAGTCTATTGTGAGAATAAATAAATAAATAAATAAATAAATAAATAAATAATAAATAAATGAAATACATAATACATAAATAAATACATAAATAAAATAAATAAATAAATAAATAATAATAAACCAATAATAATAAATAAAAAATCAACAATAACAAAGAAAACAAGTGCGGAGCCCATATTCTACTAACACTGCACCTCCGTTTAGCGTGAAAACTGATTTTTTAAATTTCGAGACATTGCCCTGTAAACAAGGGATAATTTAACTGCCATCTTTAGCCACGATCCCCTCCCTCTTTACCCAGCCTTTACGCAGACTACATGAAAAATCGGCAGAAATTTAGGGAATCGTCCACTAATGGGTAGCATTCTAATGCCGCTTGTCCAGAGTGCGAGTTCTTTACAGCCAAATATGGCTATGACTAGCGAAATACGCAAGATTATTATATAATTTTTAAGTCGCTTATTGTTGTTTTTCGCCCATGATGTAAACTTATACTATTACAGCGATGAAATCTCTTTGCTTCGCTAATTGTGATTTTTTTTCGAAGATGCAAGGCGCGCTGCAGAGTTGATCCATTAACGTTTTTTTTACGTAATTGCAACGTTCCTTTGGGGACTTTTTAATCTGTTGGTCGGTTTTGAGGGGAGGTGCATAAGATTCATATTTGTGATTTCGTCAAATCATTTTAGTAAAAATTTTATTTTTTCCATTTTTCTTACCCATTGGTTTTACGAAATTCAGTCCGACCAGTTATCTCCATTTAGGCTATTACAGTGACTATAAGTGGCACTTCCGCCAAGTCTCCATTTTTGTGAAAATGCAGTATTATACGGTCCTGGCTTGAAGGGGGTACTCGACAAGGAATGCCACGCAGTAAAATATTCTTTGAGCCCTACCAAAGCTTTCTCCTTAAATCGCTAAACAATGTCTGCAAATCATATTAATTACTCCAAGTACTAAGAAGCAAAAAGCCTCGTTCTTCGTAGCGCCCACGTCAACCTGATCAACAGGCTTAGGCACGGTCAGGCCAGGGCCTGTACACCTATCATTTTCCGCTCCATTGCGCGTGAAAGCGTCTCACCCCTCGTTCGTTCCAAGTTTCTCCCCGTGAGGGATGCGGAGAGGTGGGCAGGTCATACACTTTCTTCTTCAGCGGGAGGGTATGGCGCGTGCCATCAGAAAAATTAAAGCCGTTCCACTCAATGCAAAAAGCTGTCGGAAGCGCAAAGCAGTGATTCTCTTACCACTTCCACTGCCATAATTGGTCGCAGAGCCGTGTACCACCCAGTGCCATTTCCCCCGTTATCCGCTCATTAATTTATGTTTTCTGCTATTATTTTCGGGAGTTCTGTTCTTTTACCTTAATAACTCGGTCGCCCACCCCAAACATCACTCCGTGGCGGCGGCGTCGGCGCTCCGCAAAGCAGGGAAAGCATTATTTAAAAGAGCAAAGCACACGGCGCCAGGTTTCCCGCCGGCCGCCGCGCGACGCTACTTAGCGCAAAGCCACGGACTACTTTGAAATCTGAGGTTACTTAAACCAGAGGTAGTCCATTAACCTTACTCCCACCTCATAGCCCAACCAACGTTCTGAAACTTAACAACCAGCGCTGTGAATAACAGCGGAATATTGTCAGATAACGAGCCTTTGTCTTTGACGCTGTCTTTCCCTATTTCTTATAGGCGACTGGCTTTTACTGCTTTACCAGATACCTCCCGGTGGAAGAGAGGAGTAAGGCAAGAGTAGGAGTGCGTAAATTGACTGCCCGAGCCAAAGCGCCCTTAAATCGGAAAACCCATTGTTGCAAACTTTCCCATACTCACCCTCGTTTTCGCTTAGTGTCGTAAAAACAAACCCAACGAGCCGTCCCTAACTAATTACGGATTTATTTCGCCTTCAAATGTGTACCCGCAGCTTTCTTTGCGCTCAACCAACGATAGATGTATGGCAAGCGCCAGCGAGTTCACGAGTTTTGAACCGCTTATAACTATACAGACACGCTTGACTTTCGAAGCCTCTGGGTAACGCCGCGACGAAAGAGCCGCTAACGACGGAACGCCCGTGTGGCTCTGCTTGGAGACACAAGGCGTCTTAAACGGAGCCCCTAAAACGCGCTGCACTTAAAATGATAAATGGCGCTGTATGCATGCAAACTTCACGGCGCGCTGGCGCATACAGCGCCGTCTGCACCCATCGGCGTCTCTGTTAGTCTTGCCACGGTCAAGGCGCGCCTCCACTCTAGCCCGGCATGGGTCTTGCGGTGAATTGCTTGCGCGTCCACTGCGCGCCTTCGGCGTGACAAAGTGTTTTCAAACCGCGTTCAACCGCAGCCCAAACGTGTGGCTACGGTTCGATGTGTGTATCATTTATTTACTTTATTTATTTATTTATTTATTTATTTATTTATTTATTTATTTATTTATTTATTTATTGTGAGTGCTCAGAGACAGCGCTTGGCCTTCTCGGGTGATGCACTGTGTACACGAGTTATATATGGCACACAAACGGACGATATTCAAGGTAGGGCAGAAACTCAGAAATTGGTAAAACAATATGTGTAGGTATGTAAATAATTGTAATGTGAACAACGAAGGCACCAAAAAGATTTCTCAACAAGAGCTCGCAGGTCGTGAGCGATGTATGTAAAACCTTATGTAGACAGCATCATAAGGGTGGCTAGAGTCACAATAATCTTTCTTAATTAAGGATGACCGCCGCTCAAGACAAATAATCTAATACTCTTAAAATATAATACTCCAAGATAATACCTTTCGCCTAAATACCCTGTCACCCCTATGTTGTGTGCTAGAACGCTTCGCTGGTCATATGCCTTTACAGAGTAGAATGCCTCATGGTTTTTGCTAAGGTTGCGAGATGAGCGTCGTCCAATGCTTCCCACGCAAAACAACACCATGCACAACTTATATCACTCAGCACTTGGATCTGTGAGGTTTTGAGTTGAACGCCTCGCCCTGTGCACACCTCTGCACTATGCTGTCCTAAATTTGTCTGTGGTGGCCTCGCTTCTCATTCGTCTATTTAATCCTGACTTACAGCCCTGCAGCATCAAGGGTGCGGTCGAAAGCTGGGCGATCCATCACAAGGCAGACAGCCCGAAAATGAAGTTCACTCTCTGGCCACCCCTTTCTATGGCTTACTACCCGGACAACCGCAAATCAGGAGCTTCATGCGTACGCTTTCCTTTGCAACATTACCATCTCCGTAAATCGGGGCCGACTGGGGAAACTTTGCACATAGTTGCCTACTTAAGCTTTTTATGCACTGCATACCCACTTTGGAGACGACGGACTGTGGCGAAATCGTTAGTAAACGGAATATACAGCAAGAATATACACGGAATATACACAGGGGGGAAAGACTCATAGAGAGAACGCCGTAGCGCGCACATAGAAAGGTACGAATTGCAGTAATCGGAAAAAAATCAGGTTCACGGGGTTACCAAATTGTGTTTAAAATGATCCTTCGAACACGTACATTTCGCCTGCTAAAAGGCATTGAAGTATCCTGGCAATGATTTATACACAATGGTTTAAGAAGTCTCACCACCATTCCACATTTCAGGCAGCTTTAGACAAGGTATGAAGCTTTTTGCCGTGATCATTGCGAAGACATGCTCTTAGGATAATAAATCGAGGGTCAAAACATAACCATTTCTTCTTAAAGAAAGTTGAGAGAATGACAGCTTCCTCGCAACAAAACTGCGTGAAAAGTGAGTCAAACCTTAACTAGAAGTGCGTCCAACCCTCGCTAAAAGTGCTCCCAATCTTCGCTGAAAGTGCGTCAAAATTTTCGCTGAAGTACGCCTAATGGTTCGTGATTTACACCCTTTCAGTCACGAATTATTATATTCACTGCAGAAAAAATTCTACTTGGAGGTTTAGCAGTGTCAAGTGTCTAGAGGTAGGAAAAAAAAGGCAGTCTCTCTAGAATACTTATTACGCAAATGGCGTCGTGTCCTCATATGGAGGCACCATTACTCAATCCTGCGTTTCCCTAGAAAAAAAAAATATCATGAGGCCAGTTTACAAAACAAGGAGGTGAAATAATAATTGTGCCATGCAAGAGGTTGTTTTTAGCCTCTATAAATTATTTACGCCGCAGTAAAAGAGAGCTTAGGTATGAGGCAACACACCGGAGCTCATACAAAACTTGGTGGCGTCCATTTTGAAACGATGTTTATGAGTGCGGTTCCGCCATTCCACATCACATGGTGCTGCCTTTCACTTTCCGTAGGTTTCGAACATCAGCCGCACCAGCTCTGCAGTATGAACTCTTTCCGGTTTCACGAGGAAAACGACGAAGAAAGTCGCGTCTCCATATGGAGACACGGTTACTGAAAGGGATATTATGAGATAAAGTTCTAATAGTGTACTCGCTGTATATGATCAATGCGTGCGTTATATTATCTAGAACCGTTCCTTCTTTTGCAATTTTCGAACAACGATTTGACACAATGTAGAGGGCCCAGTTTCATGCACACGCAGTGTGTTCAGAGATCTTTGACCGAGCTTTTCAGTCGACCAACCGGTCTATGGGGGAATGCACTAGTCTTTTGACAGGATGCCTTCAGTCCCACTAAGAAGGCTTTTGCTCTAAAACAAGTATTAGCAAAGGAAGCCACAACCTCCAAAACATGTGTACCGTGAGCCTTCTAACATCTTCAGAGGCCTATCAAGGAATTCTTCACGAGGCAGGCAAATTCACTCCAGCATTTCACCTTAAAATGCAGTTGTTCATTTGGATATGTCACCCCAGCGTGGCCAGCACTATTCCTTTCTTCTCCCATTCTTCGACCTAGTCTCACGGCAGAGCCTTAACATAACAAAAGAAAAACGAAGGTAAGAAATGGGGGCGTCATCTTTTGCCATACCGCCGCCCGAAGATGTATTGTTTGTCTTCGCCATATACAAACAGTGAAAATCCTACTTTTGTTCGTGTATGTGTTTGCACTTTCCAGGTCGTTCCCTCGACGCGAGGCAGGCGTGGCTGCGTCGGGGACCTTGATCAAGGCGAATGCCAATGCAAAAGGGAAAGAGCGCTGTGTGTCACGCCTACTCCCTCGCATGCACGGCGCGGGAGGGAACTGTGCTGTGAAACGGACGCCGGCAACGTTTCACTCACGCATCCAACACGTTTGTTGACTGGGAGCATATGCGGCCGCGTACCGCGACGTCAAACAGTCTGCGACCGTGGCGGTGTCTTGGTGTAGAACCAAGGCGACCTTCTCTGCTGGGACGCACAGGCCCCACTCTGGGGCCGTCGATGTTTTCTTTTTTAGCTTATTTCATTCGGTTTCCTGCTCTTACCTACACAGAAGGAAAACAAGCATTTAAAGACAGCCGGGTCACGAACACGAGGAGGTAAGTTTTTTCTAAGTTTCACTTTAACCAACCATGGGAACAGAACACTATATGAGAAAACAAAAGCGATAGTAGAAATATATTCTATTCATTAGGCTGAAATAATGCGGGCTGTTAGTTCGAATGTTAGTACAATTTGCGGATGGCTTCGCGCATGCGCACTTGTGCTGGCCAAGTAGTGTTCGCCAAAAGCGTCCAGTCAATTATGTGAAGCCCACCCTGATAGATGTCTGCACATGGTTATCGAGGGGCCGCCAGACGACCCTGTACACCAACCGCTAACGCTCTACTTAGGGCTCCGTGTTTATTGAGTGCCTATTTACAACATCTGAATAAAGGTGGGTGGAAATTCACTCACGGAAGTTATGCGCGCGTTTTAATCTTCGTGAAACTGTCAAAGCAACTTCCATTTATGCAGGTGCCAAGAGGATGTTGCCCAGTGAAAGGCCTTCAACATAATCTAATAGTAGCAGTAGTTGAGGTAGCAGCAGCATCAGTAGTAGTAGTAGTAGTAGTAGTAGTAGTAGTAGTAGTAGTAGTAGTTGCGCTGGGGTGGTAGTAGTAGCAGTAGCAACAATATTAGTGGATATAGGTAGCAATAGCAGCAGCAGTAGTAGGAGTGGATATGCTCTGGCGGTAGTTGTAGCAGTAGTGAGTTATGTTAGTGCAAGTAGTAGTAGTTAGTAGTTATAGTAGTAGTAGTAGTAGTAGTAGTAGTAGTAGTAGTAGTAGCAGCACACGTGGCTCTACTGCTACTGGTATACCAGTAGCAGTAGAAGTAGTGGTTTTGCTAGAGGTGGGGTGTAGTAGTTGTGGTGGTAGTAATAGTAGTAGTCGTAAATAACCTAATTTAGCGTAGCACTGGGTGTAGGTTTCGTAACCCACTAGTTCCACCGATAGAACAAATCCGAGAAACTTCGCTATAGAAATAGCCTTCTTTAAACGCGTGTAGATATTTCATCCTCCTTCCATTTCGGGAACCCGATGAGAAAAGTCTAGCTCCGTTGGCGCGGCCGTGTATACGGAGCCCTGCACGGAACGCTGCTCTCGGCAACAACCGATTTCCCCGCGCGGGCGTGCCCCGAAGGGAGCAAGCGAGTTGTTGCACAACCGCGCAAGCAAAACAGTCAAGAGCGGTGAGCGATTGTACTTAGCGGTCCGCTTCCGGAGTGTTAAAGAGGCTCATCAACGGCAAGGAGAGACCGTAGCGGGCGAGAGGCGCGCCGCTAAACGACGACCACGAGGGGGGCTTCTTTGTAAACAAGCAAGCAGAGCGCGCCCGCTGCCTCACGTACCCGCGGCGTGGTCACGTGAGTCGATTTGTTTGGGTTGGAGAGTAGGCGCATCTTCAGAACCCCGGAAACGCTCCAGGAGCGCGACTCGCCCCTGTTGCGGCACACGTTTCTACGCGGTAGCAACCCCCGCACCCGGAAAGTACGCGCCAGAGACATTATAAAAGACCAATCTTCCAACCTACAGAAGGGGATGTTTTGAACACGATAGCCTTTCTTGGGTACTTAAACCCAAAAATTTTGGTCAGGCTGTTCGTTTGTCTCTGTATACCCCTCGATTCAACAACCCGGCCAAAACAAAACATAGCAGAATTCTTGAACGAGACGTTTAAATAAGCACAACATTTCGAAACCACGAAGTCTGGAAACATACTCACGTCTACATTGTTGAGCAAAAACTAAGCATTACGGATATTTGAGACAAAAGATCAATAAAAAAATTGGCTCCAATCCACGCTGTGAAGATGATTGGAAAGCAAAGCTTTAAACGACACCCACAACAATTGCGCATGCGACGTACTGATCACCATGTTGCTTTCCAAGAGGTGAAACCGACATTCTGCCAGCCGTTACCTGGAATTCTCGGGGGCGGGGATCCCGAACGCAGCAGCGCCAGCCACGGGCGGGCTAGAGCGGCAGATGCCGCCGTTGTAGCCCGGCAGTGCGTGGGCAGAAAGCAAACGGAGAGGAGCTTCTTTCAAAGGGTGAGAAAGCGGCACCTAACCATCCTGAGGTGCTAGCTCGGGGCTACACCACCGCGCTACACAAGCGCAGACAGCGAAACAGTTCGGGATGTGAGCTTAGTGAATCCCATTTGGGCCGATTAAAACAAGTTAGTTTAGTAAGTTTGAGAAAGCCACCTCTTTCTACCTCCACCAGCCAGCGGTTCTTTCGCGGAGTGCGGTGCTATAACGGGACAACGCGGCGGAGACGGTGGGAGGGAAGAGGGTGGGAGGGTGGGAGGGCGAACATTTTACTCACGGAGCATACTGTAGACGGCGCGCCGAATTTACCGAGCGTTCCCCGCGTGGAGGTGCCTGCTCGCCGGCGGGCGCGTCGGTGGTACGGCTTTGTCGTATGCTTTATAGACGGTTGTTTTAGGCCTGTTTTAGCGCAGCTTCGCGTCCATTGCGCGCTTCCTTCTCCTGGCTTGAATAAATGAGCCATGAAGACAAAATACAAGTTTGGGTTTATAGAAAGACTGCTTAAGTCCCGATAAAATGATACCAATATCATCGCAATCTTCGAACAAATAACGGAGATATTAAAGAAAACGTGTGAAGCAGTCGCGACCCCTAGCCATTTCCCGCAACTTTTCTGTGACGTCAGGGAACCTTGTTCGCGATGCGATTGGCGGCCGCCTAACTGACCTGTCGCGACACACATGACTGGACGTCTGTAATGGGGCCTCTTGTTCCATCTGACCGCATCACTTGAATGCTAACGTGCAGCAGTTAACGCACTGAAAATTATGTTTATTGTTGGCCCGCATGACGTCATTCTTGTTCATAACACGTCACTGTGACGCAAAATTTGAAGTTTCTAAATACTTCTTGCGTTTTTTTGTTAAAAAACATAATTGTGGCTGTAATCGAGCGGAGTGAGATACTGAATTCTAGTTCTTTCGAATTGAACAAAGTTGTATTTTTCTTCGTGGCTCCTTTAACTTGTTCGACAGCCCCCTGTGTGTAACCCGGACCCGACGGAATTAAGTATTAAGTGGTCGTTGGCAAAGATACGTTATGGATTGGTTTGAAGGGCGGGAAAACGAAATGTAGAGACCACGTACAGACATCTCGCTAGAGAAACGCTACCTTTTGCGCCCTGCTTGCCACGAATTTGACTCCGTTTTCTAAATTGATGAATACCAATTCAGTTGGGTTTTAAGAGGTATTACTAAAGGCGGAAGGAGCAGCTGGTCCTGATAAATAGCGATTATAAAAGTTCCCTCAGCTTTCTCACAATTCTCAAACTTACTAAACTATTTTAAATCGGTATAAATGGGAATCACTAAGGTCACAAGTCGAATTGTTTCGGCGTCTACACTTGTGTCACGCAGTGGCGTAGCCCCGAGCTAGCGCTTCAGGATGGCTAGGTTCCGCTGTCTCACGCTTCGAAAGACGCTCCTCTCCGTTTTCTTCCTGCCGACACACGACCGGGCTACGGCGGCGGCGTCCACCGCTCTAGCCCGGCCGTGGCCGATGCTGCTGCGTTCGGGATGCGCCCCCGCGAATTCCAGGTAACCGCTGGCAGAATCTCTGGTTTCCACTCTTTGTAGAGCCACGTGTGTGAATACAAGTGACGTCGTATGGGCAATTGTTGTGGGTGTCGTTTAAAGCTTTGCTTTCCAACCACCTTCACAGCGTGGATTGGAGCGAATTTTTAAAAAGTGTTTTATTGTTTCATAGCATTTTAGTGAGAATATTGTTTTTTGAGAGCCGAAATAGAGTTAAGTTAGTTACCAAGAGGTAGTTGGATATTTCTTTACACCTACAGTTACAAGTAGCAATAGAAAAGTCATGTCCACTTTTCTTTGAAGGAAATTACCACAACATAATATGTGGATTGCCATTAAATTCCTCTCAAAATAACGTGTACACTACCGACGTAAGCGGCAGAAGTATAACGGCGTGTGGTGACGAGATGTATCAACAGCCCGCTACGCTTTTTGGCTTAGTTGCTACGCCATTACGCGACGTGTGTTTACATGTTGAAACATGAGGTGACTGCACTTCGTAACGTGACGTGGGTACGCCCCAAAAGCCCTTCACTCCACCTTTCAAGGCCTCGGCACTGAAGCCTGTTGGTGTCTTTCGGCCGCTGCGCAGTCTTAATTCCAAATCTAAAAAAATCCCCACAGAGGTTAAACAATGCTGGGAAATTTCAAGAACTTCCCGGTTATTACGAGCGCTCCGAGTGTATGGCTGTGTGAGTGTACCTGTATGTCTACATGTGTGCGCGTGTTAGCCCTTCTTACCCTAACAGCACCTGTGTTAATGCATGAGAGCGCCTTGTTAAATGAGTTCGGTAAAGGCAACTCTCCATCCAACCCGGCCTCTCAAGCCGCGATCAGTGAACAAAGATAGTTCCGCGTTAGAATATTGCCAACTCTTTTCAAAACTACCCGTGGAGCCGTCTCACGGACTGTTGCACGTACGAGAGTGTGGAGGTGTCAATCCCGCCCCAACGTGCGTAAGCGACATACGCACCCGCACACCCGCACACCTGTGTAAGTCGTCCGCAAGTGGTGCTGGCCTGCGAACCCAATCACTCAGTTGCTTTGGCATGGGCCTATAAGCACTGCGAAGGCCTCTGTCGCTGCCACGTTCACCGGGTAAGCAACATTATCAGCAATGATAGCAGCCAACATGCCAACGACTGCCTTTACAAACATTTGAGACTGCGGCACGTTGGCGAGTCTGCAGGTACCACAGTTGGAATTCCTCTGCAGAAAGAAGCGGCCTTTTGTGTTAACCAGTGAGGCCTTCCCATCGAAGGGGCGTTTCATAGAGTGCCTAGAGTAGCTCCTGAAGCCCTCAGGTGTTGTTCGCTCAACTAGTTCATGCTTCGCTGGCCACTGCTTGTTGCCGGAATCTGCGTATGAATAGGAGCTGAGCAGTTGAGGCGTCATAGCATGCGCCGGTTAGCCTATGCGCGCCTGCAAATAAAAAATAACAAAGAAATAGGCGTCAGCCAGACGTGACAGGATGTCACGGCAACAGCTGCCTCGATGCAACCGCTTGAAAATGTTCCCTAACTCACGGGTTTTGTCAAGTAAATGAAGCATAAGGGCTGTTTGGGTTCATTAACCCGGCACATGCCGTTTAAAGAGACTGGCTTTTAAAGCAACGTCATCTCCATCAATTAGTACAACGACACGCGAATGGTCACATATTAAAAACTTTTGGGAGCTTCATGCAGAGCCTGATTCAGGGCTTGTGTACAGTCGAATTAAAACTTGGCGTGTATTGCTGAAAGCGAAAATCATTTCCTGAATACAAGAACATAGTTCTGGAGTCTTTCGAAATGTTTGACAATGTTGAACACTTCAGCCATTGAAATAAGCTACAAAAAGTGTAATGCGCTCAAGTGAAAATTTACAATGCGCGTGCTTGCATGTAGCCAGAAGCTGCAAGATCGCTTTTCGTCTCTTCGTTTGCATTTTAGTGTAACCGGCAGCGTTTCTGTCAATTGCAGGAAGGAACGAACGTTTCCCAGGTAGTTTATAATGTGACATTTTTTTTATGTTAACTACGCGTATCATTTACGTTTAGAACACCAACCACGTGCGGCAGGAAACGTTCTTCGGAGCTAGGGTGCGCCATTTGAAGCTCCCACGCTTGCATTAATGCAAGCTCACTGTCCCCGCACGAGTAGCATGGATCCTGCATGAAAGCGTATGCATTCATAATGCGGCATTATGACGCAGTTGGAGCATCGTATACGGCCACGACCAAAGACCAGACGGGGACAAAACAGCTTCCGCAGCCCCAACCCGGCAAACAAACAGACCGCCAGAGATAAAGGATTGCTCTTGTGTGGCACGAGACGAGTGGTGCCACCATCGCTCACCAGGCGTGGTCATGTCGCCGACGAGAGCGGATGCGGACAGCAGCGCGGGAATCTCAAAAACAAGCTCGCAAAAGAGAGAGAAGGATAAAAGGGTGAATGTAAACAAGCAGGCGAAATCTGGGTCGGAGACTCGCAGTCGCCTTCCTGAATCTCCCGCCCACTACCGAGCAGCGTCCCGTGTAGCTACCCTTCTCGAGCCTTACACCGCCCCCGTGCGCTCTGCGAACCAGAGAGCGAGAGAAAGACGTTCCGCGGTCGCTCGTGTTGTCTGGGCAGCGCGTGGCCCAACAGGTTGTCCCATCCCGTGCCGCTTTAACGCTCGGGGGGTTTATCGACTGCTGACCGCAATTTGTCTTTGTCCCCCACGCATTGCTTACGCCGCCCCTACCGGTCCTCGCTTCAACGGAAGCAGTCTGTCGGGCGATGCTTCCGTGCTGCCGTCGAGGCAGGTGGTATCGCGGTGGAGCGCGTTTTGTTTGCATAAGCGCGACAAGCGTTAGCTGTGGAGTCGCCTCGTCTTGGCTTTATGTGTTTGTGCAGACAGTGACAAGTATGGAAGGATCCCGGTGAAAAGGTTTGATAGCTTGCTCGTCTGTATACGGGTCAGTTGGGCGTGCCTTTATGTTTCCCTATCTTTGTCAATCGCAGCAAAAGGCAGGAAGTGAAACATAGCGTTAAAGAAAGAAAGAAAGAAAGAAAGGAGAGAGAGGGAGGCAAAGATAAGAAGAGAGAAAGGAAGTAGACAAATAATAACATAACGAAGAGAAGCAAGTAACGCAATCAGTAAACAAAGAAAAAAATTGGCTGCGTATCTGCTCCTTTCGTTGCAAATGTCAAAAGACGATAGTCTTTGTAGACATTTGCCAATGAAATGCCCCCCCCCCCCCCCCCTTGCTTTCCCGCTGACCTTTCATGCTGTTTCTGTACCGTCGCACTCATCCCAAGGTAAACACACTAAAGGTTTGCAAGGCGATTTGAATTTACTGCGTTCCACTGCTACAGGCCGGGTTCCTCGATGCCATCGCTGCAGTAAAGCGGAGACGCGCGTGAATGGAGGCGGCCGACTATAAGGTTTATAGAACCGCGTGGCCGTGCTCCACGTGCGTTCCAAGCAGAACGTAGAACCTAGCTAGTGGAACCTTTCGTTGCTGTTGCCGCGTGATTTTTCATATGCCGCCAAGAGGCGGCGGTTTTCTTCAGTAGATGTAGAATATCATCTTTTATCGAAAAACCAAGCATCCATGAATTTTTTAATAAAGGAACACTGTAAATATCCCTTGTGTACTAATTTTTTGTCTTATGTTTGCGTAATGTCTTGTTCTTGTTCAACAAAGTTGACAAGTATGGACATATAAACCAGGCTGAGACGTTTACATTTGGCTGTGAGTATATAGGACTATTGCGCAGTAAGCAGTTTACTTTGGCCGGGTCGCTGAATCGAGTTACAGACAGACGTACAGAGAGACCAAAATTTCTGGGTTTAAGTAGCCCAAGAAAGACTATCGTCTTTAAAAAGAAAACGTTGATTGATTGATTGTAGGGTTTAACGCGCCGACGCAACGCAGACGATGAGGCCCTCCGCAGTGGAGGGCTCCGGTTAATTTTGACCACCTGGGGGTCTTTAACGTGCGCCGAAATCTTGTACATACGGGCGTTTTTGCCTTCCGCCTCCATCAGAAAAGCTGACGCCGTGGCCGGGAATGGAACCCGCGACTTCGTGCTCAGCAGCGCAATGCCTTACCCACTAAGCCACCACGGCGGGTAAAAAGAAAACGTAAGGTAAAAAACCAGGACATAAGAACAACCGAAGGAAGAATGAAATCACCAAACACGTAAGCTATTAACGGCTACAAATAACGGCACAATCGAGTGAAGAGCGAGCAAAAGGGAAAGAATATGCAGCAGCGAAAAGTGAACGAAATACCAACAAGGAAATCGGCAGGAAGCAAAGTTCCTCTTTGTGTCCTCATTTAATTTCATTTCCGTGTACACTTTATTTCGTTGTGGTTCATGGCAGTCACAACGACGACCCCCAGACGAGAATCGCTGACGAAAAATTACAGCTTTTGCGCAGTTACTGTGAAAGTAAATTTTACGGATTTGAACATGGCACGAGAACAAAGTGTAAGAAAGGAGACAGTCACGCTTTTTGCACAACTCGCATACAAGAAAGCTCAGACGACTCTAACTCTCTCCACTTCACGGGGCGGAGCGTAATGTGCCCCCACACCTCCCCTCATCCGCATAGCCTTCCCGTTCGCTTGGAGGAGCACTCTGTTGGCCGTACTTAGTACTTTTCCTCCAAACGGGGCTACTAAACTGCTGTAACGGGATACCTGTGTTTCCTGTCGGCACCACGATTTTCTTCGCCGATTCCGCTCTATTCGCGAGGCCGTGGGAACGGAACAGGAACGAAAGGTTTGCTTATCATCCTCATCCTTATTAAATAGATTCTGCCAAACTCCCGATGAACGCATTCACTCTTTCCTTCGGCTCTGGAAGCCCTTCGAAAGCTATAGTTATCGCCAGAACTGAGCGGTACTGCGTGATTTGTTGGTCGCAGCAGAACTATTCGTCTTCCAAGTCGGCGTTGCTTTTGTGGCTTTCTTTTTAAAGTGCCTGTGGAATGCGTTCATTGCGGCAACTGAAATAAACCCGGCCGATAGCAGCTACACCACTCTAATGACGTAATTCCAGCGCTAGAAGAATGCCAGAACATGAAAACAGAGAAAACCTTTTGTGCGAATTTCTATATTTTATGATGCGCGTAGAGGAGTAATGTTTGGCTGAAGCATTTTGTGACCCCCTGATCTAAGTACTGGGTATGTTGGTCGACTACGTTCTGCAAGCATTTAAGATTTGGAGGAAAGTTGAAACAAGTGTTGTATTAAAACAAGGGCAAGTAGTAGTCGTAGTCTTAATCGATGTTCAGACCGAGGGACTTGTCTTCATTAGGTCCTGGTGAAGACGGGTCCCCTTGGTCGAAACATCGGCAACAAGCCTGAGATTGAGCGAAATTAGCCGCAAAACGCTTGTTAGATCAGACAGCTGTTTATACCAAAGGGCCTTCGAACGGTGAAGAATATGGTTTCTGAAATAATTTAAACGCCCCAAAGGCTTGGGCGCTGGCCTGCATCAGTGAAAATGCGGCAAAAAAATTAAAAAAAAAAAACAGAGCAGACCAACAAACATTCATTCTAGTTCGATTGGTAACAGCGAGAATATGCCTTTGAACAGAGACGCTGGCAAAAAGAGGCACCTGATGATGATTAAACGACGTTGAAAAGCGCAAGTGAAGCACATAAAAAAAAGCCGACAGATAACGATTCCGGCGTATGAGTAGTTTTTGTCTGTCTTGCCAAACTTCCAGCCCACACTAAAGAGATACTACGTGCTGTGGACCGTGTGAAATTGCCGCATCAAAGTGCGTGTGCCCAAGCTGAGTGCGTGCACACCTGACAACACCTTCCCGGCAGTCCGTGCGGTGCGCATGCGCAACAGAGTAGTCAGCCACTCGACCGCCTCATCCTCGCGGCGTCCTTTCCCGGAATCGAGCCACGGGAACAGCATCACGCACTACCGCAAGCATTTGGGTTGCAAATTTCGCGCGTGAATGACGGTTCCTTATAGTTCCACGTTATTCTTTTTTTTACGTTTCGGAGGGAAATCTGTGAGAGCGCGGTTTCAACGGTCTCCAGAGCCAGCGTCTCAGCGTTTCCCGTCAAGCCTGACCGCGCCTGGTAGTACATCTCCGGTGGCAAAGCGACTCCTTCCTGTATTGGCCCTGTCTGCGAGGGGTTGCGTAAGATGCATACGCCGATTGCGCTGTTCTACACCTAGATTCGCATAGCAACCTCTTGCCGCTAGCACCATATATTTCGGACTATTGCGACTTCTTTCTCGCGTATCTGCTCATATGCATAGACCGACACGGTGCTTTGGGGTCGTGGTTTTTTTCATGGCTACATAACAATACGGATTCGTACAGCTACAAATTCTGACAGCGTTGCAAGAAGAAACAAGAAATCATTTCGTGGAAATCTTCCATCCACCGGATAACACTATAGGGAAACCGGAGTCTCAGCTTTTTAGGCCCTTTATTTCGTTTTCAGAGGCGGGAGGTGTTAACTTTATGACCATACTTTGGGCTGATATGGTGTTGTTGTCTTTTCTGCTGTTTCCTGTGCCTTCTTGTTTATGCGTTTTTCTTGGAGTTCATTTGTTCATTTCATACTTTACATTTTTATTGTGAGGAGGGAAGTCGTTTGGCGCAAGCGCTGTTATTACCGTGTCGCGGACTCATTTTATGTAGTCGTCCGTGAACCTCCGCCACGCTTCCTTTTCCTGTGTGCATATATTCTTGCAAGCGCGTTTTGCTGTGTGCGAATTATTTTAGTCCAGTGTAGAGCCGGGCACTCACAAGAAACTGTACAGAAAAAAACTCACACGTTGAGGTTTAAATGCAAGGCCCCTTTCGGCATTTGTTGCCCACTACGCGAGGAATTAATCCTGTAATTTGAAGCCACTCGAGTGTGTGTATATAACGGGTATTGGATACTAGCCATCATTTTCATGCTTGTGAAGCCGTGTCACATCACCGTGTGCTCGTGTCATCTTTCGCGTCACTCCGCACGTTCATATCGCGTGGTTTTTGTCGAGAAATATTTCTCCGTGTCTGAAATTCCTCCAGAGTTTCATGCACGTGGCCCGAGTTACCGGGGTAAGAACAAAAAAAAAATTGGTCCAGCTCGCACTAGTTCCGCAAGTTGATTGATTGTAGGGTTTAACGCGCCGACGCAACGCCGGAGATGAGGTGCGCCGTAGTGGAGGGCTCCGGATTAATTTCGACCACCTGGGTATCTTTAACGTGCGCTCAAATCTCGTACGCCCGGGCGTTTTTACTTTTCGCCTCCATCAGAAAAGCGGCCGCCGTGGCCGGGAATCTAACCCGCGTCTTCGTGCTCAGCAGCACAACGCCTTAGCCACTGATCGAGCCACCGCGGCGGGTTAGTCGTGCAAGCCTGGAGAAACAACGGAGCCGGGGGTCGACCTAGCTTCTTCCGGTTTTGCTAAGTTTTTCCAGGTTTCTGGCTAGGCTAGGCTAAGTGTAGAGAGGTGAGGCCAAAATTTAGCCGCATTTTACAAGGCCGTTCCGGTCGGTCCCCAATGTAGGGAAAAGAAGCTAGGTCGACCCCCAGCTTCGCTGTTTCTCCCGCCTTTCACCACTAGTTCAAGCTGTGCCAATTTGCTTTGCGCTTTAGTAGATGAAGAAAGACTACTACCTTTAAAATGTCGTGGAAAGGGGTGCGCGTACGGATATATTCCTTGTGCTCACACTCGAGCAGGAGCGAAAGCCGGCTTCACTGCTTTAATACCTTATCTGTGGTGGTTCACCCTTTACAGGCGGCGCAGTTCTTTTTCTGGGTTTTTTTTCGCTAACGCCACCGTACCAAATTCAAGCTTAAACAGTTCCGCTGTTATAAACTGAGGATACGTCCCTCCGGGTGTTTGTCAGGAGATGCGAAGCATTTACAGTAAACCTCCGTTTTAACGAAGCCTTCGGGTCAGAAAAGTGACCCCGTTATAACCAATATTTCGCTAAAGGCAGAAACGATTTTATTTCTATGCACTGCAGTGCGAAGCCCGAAACATTTCGAATGAAGCCAGATTTTGAATAAAGCTATTGTGACGCTCCCCGAAAGGGAGATGGCGTCAAGCTACCAACTAGGTGGGTCCACGCAGAGTTGAGGGGAAATGAGACAACGCAGGCTCAAATATACCATTTAATTAACAATAATTAGTGCTGGTGCCGGTGCGCTCACCCGTTGAGAGGCTGGGACTGCTGGGACTCGGTAGAGGTGGGTCAGGTTGGCGGCTGGCGCCGGGTCGTGGAGCCGGGAACTCTTTCACATGCGGCGTTGCACGTGCTCGGCTGGGCCGTTGGGGGTGTGCCGGAACTCTCGTGCCGGGCAGCGCAGGTGTTCCGTACTCCGCTGGACCGTGGACGCAGTCCCGAGATGACGCCGTTGGCTGGCTGGTCAACGAAGTTCGGGAGATTCAGAAGCCGGAGGTCCCCTCGTCGCAATTTCGGCCCGGGGAAGGTAGGGAGCGCGCGATCGGATGACTCCTACTGGTGGCTTCCTCGTTCGGCCTGGCCGGATGGTGCCCAGTCGGGAGAGAGTCCGGGGGCCTCGTTCGCTCGCCTTCTTATACCCTCCTCGGGTTGCTACAGGGAGGGCAACGATGAGCTCGTTTAGGAATACTGGGAACCTGCCGGTCATCGCCCCGCTTCAAGGTCAACATTTCCGAATACGCGGCAGCCAGTGGCGACGTCCGACCGTCACACTATTATAACGATGATTTCATTTATTTACTTATTCAGGTGTACTACGAACACAAAAAATTACGCTTGCCTAAAGAGCTTCGCTGTTAAAAAATACCACGAAAATGCGGTGCGCCCGTTAGCGCGTGCCTCGCGGCAATCGCCTAGAGTTCCCGGCACGCGTATACTGGCTTAAAAAAAACTGGCAAAAGCCGCGACGAGCGAGTAAATGCCGAGCGCTTGATAGCGCGTGCCTCACGGTGACCGCTGAGTCCCGGTTCGCGCAGTGGCTTTAGCAAAAAAAAAAAGGCTCCAGCGCGATGGTCAAGCACTACCGCACATGTAATGCTTGGCATGAAGAAGAAGAAGATATCGATACATATGACGATGACTACTACTAGCACAGTGCAAAGCAACGACGGAACGTGTAGATAAACAATTTCAAACTTGTACAATTGCGTGATGAATTGTAGTTCAGTGCTCACGTATAAAGAAACCCTGGAGCTTCGCTATGGTTCAAGCCTTACGCGACTTAGTGCAAGCTTCGTGAGTTGAGTTGGTGGAAGTCTACAATGCTGAGGATGTCTTTTCATCCACCACTCGCCCCGAATAAGTCGAGAACCTCTTCGGTGGGATGACGACGATTACTTTCGCAGCAACTATGCAAATAAACAATGGTACGTAAACTTAACTCTGTGTCCGGCAGAGCTCGCTTACAACGGCTTCGCCATTCAAGTCTTGCGCGTGAGGGTAAGCTTCAGTAAATTTTGTTTTTTATCCGCCCAGCGCTTTAATTTTTCTGCAGCGTCACAAACGACTTTTCGGGGGCTTTGGGAGGTTTGGGAGTCCAAACTGACTTTTTGTAAGGACAGAAAAGCAGTAATGAAAAATGGGTGTGTCATTCCTAAGTCCCTGTGGTCTGATTTCCACACACAAGTATCAGAGGAGGCCGAAACCACGGCTTGTTTGTGGATGAAGCGGTTATGGCGCCGTGTCACGTATGCCAGCACCTCCTCTGAGCTTGGACCGACCATGTTATTGATATCGTGCTCAATTGCTAACATTTTTTTCTCAATAAACCTCCATACTGGTTAGAAGCCTGGTATAAAGCCAGCAGGCGCCTGTACATGCAATACGTTATGTGGAACTCAAACTACATTTTTTGGCACCCTATAGTGCATGTCGGCATACTCTCATGCCATCACAATGTAGTGATGTGATACAATACTTTCGAACTGTCAGCAAGGTTACAAAAACTGTTTTACGAGCTCCTTGCATACGCCTACCAGGAACCGTAACGCCTTCAGTCAAAGCCGACAACCCCAAAGGCCTGGAATGCGTTTTCGTCTTGTGATTTCGCTGTTGTCGATTATTAGCAGCTGGCTGTACCCTTTTCCCGAAAGACTGCTGACTACAGAAGCTGACGCCTGTTTCCGGCTCTTCGCACTTCTCACAGGACCGAGTTCGCAAGGAATGGGGCAACGCCGGCCATGTTTGTTCGCGAGCGCAATCAAAAACTGTGCTTCAAATCACGCCTTTAGCTAGTATATGCGATTTTAAGCGTCTTATTTTGTTAAAAGGTTACGCACACGCAATATTTTGTGTGGACAAGCATCAAATGTCAACCGAGCACAAAGAAACAGCAGGGAAAGCAAGCCCGAGTAAAGCAGACGACAAATAAGACTATCCCGAAACCGACGTCACGGAGACACGCATCACCGCCTATAGCCGCGGGACGTGAAGAGTGACGTGTGAGCGGTGCCACCCGTACGTGCGGTGCGTGACAGCTGATATTTCTTTTACGCAATCAATACGTTCCCTGTCAGAGGCCAGACACAACCTCCCAACGCAGTGCTTGTGGGTGGTGACCTGCTCCCACGACCGGCGTGACAGACGCGCAGCTCATGCGGACGTCACGTGACAACATTTTTTACGGTGTTCGCTCTACAGGGAAGGCACTTGCTTCTTTTATTATGTGGTGACAAACACGCCCAGTGTTAACCTTACCGGTACTTCATTATGATTCGCTTTTAAATGCAGAGCATTTCTAGCCTCGCTCTTCCTGCGTCGGACGGCGTCCACAGCTCCGCGTCCGCAGCAAGTGCGCCTCTCCTCCTTCCTTCTCTCTCTCAAACAGCAGTCTGGCACGCGCATGCGTCGTTTCAGTCCGTTCCGCTCCATCGCGGTCTCGGCGTGTGGCGTGATAGCAGCTCGGTGGGGCGTGGAAGGGCGCGCGCTGCTTGCGCATGCGCGCTCTCCCCCCCGTACTGCTCTCCCTCTACTGCGTGCGCTGCAAATATAAAGCGGCTAGCGCTCGCTCGTGCTTAGTCACTGCGTTGCTCCTTCATTCCTTGGTTGACGCTCGTCCCACGTTAACTCGTGTCTGCTACTCCAGCATCACGGAAGAAGCGATGGAAGCACACACTGCCTTCACCAGTACTGAGGCCCCCCTGCTCTGCATTTACTCGTGTTCCCCGCGGGGAGGCGCGGGAATTTTTTATCGTCCTCACCGGCGTAATTTACTGCAGCGAAAGTTGCCATCGGCGGAGAGAGGCTCACAGTGCCATGTTCTTCTACCTCTGAAGACGAAAAGCAGATAATGGCGCATAGCGTCGGGGTTCATTCCATTTTCAATAGCCGCTCAT